>PVIC010009041.1:25466-46629 GCA_004025085.1 Thryonomys swinderianus | reverse complement strand
AGTGAGGTGCTAAGCATTTGTGGTTGTCAGATTCAAGTATTGTAGACAAAGCACAAGTTGGATATCTTTCCTATGTACTGGCTATTTTCCTGTCTTACAATCAGACTTAATAAATAACCTTGTGAGCACTGTGAGGGTTCAGAGACTTGAAGGCCTTTAGATTGCTTGCCTGAAGGAGACTCATCATCCTGTCTGTTGGATTGGAGCCTCTGAAAACCAAGAGTTCCCAAAGAAAGCCAACACTGGTTACCTGAAACATCTTCCTTGCCCACTGACATATGATTAACAGTGTAGAGTAAGGTATGACTAGTATTACCTATTCAATAGCAACTGCTCAAGCAGTAGGCAAAAACTGAAATCTTACAGAGGGCAGGCATTGGGCCCCTATGGCTCTGTATGTGTTAAAAGTAAGCTAGTTCCTGGACTAGGGATTTAGCTCAAGTGGTATTGTGCCTGCCTTGAAAGCACAAGGGCCAGAGTTTGATACCCAGTACAGGAAAAAAAAAAAGATGTTTCCTACTTGAAGCCTGGATCCTCAAAAAAGTACTGTTCCTTTTGATGTGGCATGGCTTGCTCTGTTGACTCTGATGTACCTTAAGGAGTCAAACTTTGCAAGCATGCATGTATCTCAGAATATTAGTGAAAGGTCCTGGTTGGGTTTTTTTGGTTGTCATTTGTTTGTTTATTTTGCGGTACAGGGATGGAACTCAGGCCCTTGTACACCAAGGTAGACAGTACCATTTGACGTAAATCTCTGGCCCCTATCCTATTTTAAGGTGGTGTGTTCACAAAGTGCTATCTGAAGTTCAATTCAGGAAGAAGTGAGAGGCGTTACCCCTGTGACTTTAGCTGGCATAAGGGCAAATACTTACAAATTAGACATTTGAAACATATGTGTAAGTTTTACATTTTAGGGTCTTCTAATGAAAAAGTATTCCAAACCTGAAAAAGCTTGAGCAGACCAGTGGTGCCATTCAATAAGTACCAAGAATTTCCCAGTATTGCTATGTTTATAATTTTTAGGAGGTTGGTATCTGACTCTTAGCCTCTCCCTGTGGTAGGCTGCCCTGCTATGCTACTAAGTTTTCAAGGGTTAGATTTCTGGAAAGGTCAAAAGCAGTAAACCTAGAACATCTCCCAATACGTTAAGTTTGCTCTAACTTAATCACTAGAAAGAAGCATATATTTCTTGCACTTGTTCTGCTTAGTAATTTTGACACTGTAAAACTAACAATTGTAGGTAGTGTTGATTGCGGGTGGCATTTTAGAGAGATGTTCCATGTCCCTTCTACACCTTAAGCCACTTTCCCAATAGGTTGGTAATGTGTAGTAGGTAACATCGGCTTTGCAGGCTTAGAAATGGAGCCGGAAGATTTAAGTTCCTTAGTAGGATCAAAACCCAAGCAACCGGAAACTGACACAAGTCCAGTGACTAGTTGGTATAGGTGAACATCTTTACACAGCAAAGTATGTTTCAGGGGGAAGTGTGAATGGTTATCAGCTATAGGAAGCTACATTGCTTTGGGACCGTCAGTCGGTACGATGAGGGCTTGAACCAAGTTGGAAGCATTTCAGATGGGGACAAGGAGGGGCAACAAACCATTTCTGTTAGTACCAATCAGTAATGGGGTTTGATGGGAATTCACAAGGGCTGCGAGGCCGCCAAATAGTTGACTCTTGGGTTCAAGATGTCCCTGGCGAAAGAGCGACTTGTACCTTCGGTCCTCAGATTAACGTAGTAGCCTCAACTAAGGTCGTAGTGCACAGTGGGGGAGCGCCTGCGCAAAGCAGACTTACCAATACGGAGGATGATTGAGTATCGCGTAGGAAACAGGCCAACCGGACCAAGTCGGCCAAATACCGGGGGGGGGGGGGGGCATTGAAGTTTATCCCTATGAGCAGCTTGAATAGATTATACAGGCTTGAAAAAAAAGCGAACATGGTGAAGGCGACAAAGTGATGGGAAAAAAAATGACAGGGGACCACGCGAGTCACACATCACACCCCAATGAAAAGTCCGCGAATTCACCTTAGGAAATACTACGGAGCGACCGCCTGTACCGGAAGATGCGACAGGAAGCGAAGCTGCCCCGCTTCCTCTGACATCACTGCGCAGGGCGGGGCGCGATGCGGCTCAGTCCCCTTAGCCTGGCGGGAGCGACTTCCGGCAAGCGAGTGACGGGCGCGGCCAGGCCAGAAGCTGCGGCGGGGGCGGCAGCTGCGGCCTGAGGTGACGCCGGCAGGCCTAAGGCGACAGCGGCCTGCAAACCCGGGCAGCCGGAGCGAGCCGCGCTGGCGGCCGCGGTGGCCGCCGCGATGATGGAGATCCAGATGGATGAGAGCGGCGGTGTGGTGGTGTATCAGGATGACTATTGCTCAGGCTCGGTGATGTCGGAGCGCGTGTCCGGCCTGGCGGGTTCTATCTACCGGGAGTTCGAGCGACTCATCCACTGCTACGACGAGGAGGTTGTCAAGGAGCTCATGCCCCTGGTGGTGAACGTGCTGGAGAACCTGGACTCCGTGTTGAGCGAGAACCAGGAGCACGAGGTGGAGCTGGAGCTGCTGCGCGAGGATAACGAGCAGCTGCTCACGCAGTACGAGCGCGAGAAGGCGCTGCGCAAGCAGGCGGAGGAGGTGCGCGGGCCCTGGCTGGGGAACAGACGCGGGGCTGCCCCCTCCCTGTGCGCCGGGGACCTTGGTTGTGTTCCTGCCCTCTCGGAGTTTGATATTACCTCGGTCACAGAAGCGAGTTCCCCTAGATGCCCTAGATGATCTCCAGGCCCAGAAATTCTTTTTTTTTTTTTTTTGTCATTGAGCGATGCTCTTTATGTCAGGAAGCGTCTTCATAAATGAGGTTATATTCCTTTCCAGGGAAGTTGCGCTGAACACAGGCTTATAATCTGTAGTATTGAAATGAATTGCTTTTGGTATTCGGTTCTTTCTTAAACTAGTGTAGTAGGTGTCCTTGTTTAATTGAAAGTGTGTTTATCTTGAATCGTTCCTACTTGCTGTAGTTTGCTTTTGCTCTTGAGTATGCTCTTGAGGTTGAGTCTTTTGGGTTATCTGAGAAGTGGGGTGGGGTGAAACTGGCCGTCGGGGCAGAGCCCCTGATGAAGTCAGTACATTACTGGATGGTAAGCCTTGGGTACTGCTGCTTGCAGGTTCAGTGGGCTTAGATGCCACCAAACTGGCTCTGCTCTCAAAGGGGCACAAGGGCTCCTGGAATTAGAGACTTCAGAGTGATCAGAGGCTTTTGTGGGGGAGGAAACTGGACCTGAGATACGGAAGGGCTGGACCAAGAGCATATGCTCCCCAAGCATCAGGGCAAGATGCGGAGCAGAGTCCTACCTGGCCTGGGCTCTTCCCTCCTGGTCACACTGCTGCAGAGTTAGTGCACTGTTTCTCCAAATACCAGCGCTGGGCCTCCTATCATCTAGTTAGGGAGCTGTGATTTGCCTCCCTTGCACTGGGTACCACCCCCTGCTGCTCTGAGCACTTGCTCTCTGGGGCCTTGTTGGACCTTTTAATGCCTGCCAGAGGTTTCAGGAGGATTTCATTTCCTTTGCATTGTACCCATGTGGTCATAATAATAGATGAGGAGGAACTAAAAGGAGAAAAATCAAGATAGATAATAGTTTTAAGGCTGAGTTGTAACCTTGCAGCTCCACCTTCATTAAGCATCTTGCTCTATACAGGGCCAGTGCTGCCTCCACCCTCCTACTAACTTCAGGCTGGACTAAGAATGGTGGTGGTGTATTGTGGTCTGCCGAAGATTTTCACGGTGGCAAGACTCACCATTGCCGCAGCTCTCTGGAGAAGTTATACGCTCAGCTTTGGGCTCTGAGTAAGAAACAAACATTTTGGAGTGACCAATAGAACCTGAGGTTAAGTGCTCATAGTATACCCTTGGAAAGACCTCAGGTGATGTTACAGCTAAAGAAAAGAGCTAAGTACTGTAAATATTGGCCATTCTAACTCCATGATGGAATTAAGTGTACATTTACTTGGAGTTTTATGGCAGCACTATGAACTAGCTTCTTTTTCTAGGCAGAGACTCATCATCACAGATGTGTATGATGTATGTGGACATCGCAGGCTGCAGGCGTGTGCTGGTGCAGAGCAACTGGCTTGAGCTGTCAGTACAGCCCAGCCATTCTGCTTGATTAGGCTTAGTCAGACAAGGGTAACCTGAGCCGCCTGCAGCCTTCTGAGCAGGCAGAATCTGCAGGGGCATTGTCTTTTGTTTTTGTTTTTACCCTTGAATAAAGCAAAATCTCTATCTTCTTTATCCTCTGCCCAGTAATATCCACAATGAGAGATTCCTTGGGTGTGAAACTGGGAGGTTCTCTGCGACTGGAGTCTACACACACCAAGTTGAACACGAGCCCTGTCTTCAGGAGCTGCACCCAGCATTTCCCCAACTTTAGGTCACATTGACCACATTTATGAAGTCAGTGAGTTTTCAGATGAAGCCGATGAGTTCCATCTTGAGTGCCGAGAGCCGCAGCTGGTTCCCTGGAAAATTAGGCAAGGTAGATTTGACTATCAGGTCAGAACCTCTGGTGGAGTCAGTGTAGGTACAGTGACACAACATGCAAGCAGGTTCAGTGGTTTCAAATTGAATAAGTTTTGATATAAAGTGCTTTAAATCTTTCTGTTCTTTCCCACTGGAAGAAAAGAGAGTTGGAAAGGGGCAACTGACTGGCTGTGCCGCTGGTGTGGTCTCCAGGGAGGTCAAGTAGAGTGGCTGCATGTGTTGTGCTTGTTTGGGCAGCAGACCCCTTTTCCATGTAGTAATCAGCAGTAGCTCAAAAAAAAAGGAAAAATGATGTTTGAAAGATGACAAGTAGCAGTGGTCATTATTGCCTTAAAATCTCCTTGACCTGGGCTGGAGATTTAGCTTGGTGGTTCTGGCACCTGCCTCGCAAGCGCAAGGAGTTCAATCCCGGTAACCACATACAATGCTGGGTGTGGTGACTCACGCCCACCAGCCATCAATACCACATACCACAGTGCCAGGCGTGGTGGCTCACACCTGTAATCCCAGCACTCGGGAGGCAGAGACAGGAGGATTGCTGAGTTAGAGGTTTGCCTGGGCTACATAGTGAGCTCAGAGCCAGCCTGAACTACAAAGCGAGACCCTGTCTCAAAAAAAAAAAAAAATTCTCCTCGACCCCCAAATCTTATATCCCTAGTAGCATCCCTCAGCTTATCTCAAACAATATAGATGGGTATTTTGTCCTCAGGATGTGTATGTGGATATTTGTTGATGATTCAGCATTTGAAGGAAAGGATTCAAATGGAGAAGAATTTGATCTAAGACTCATGCTTTACCTAGTTGGACAAAAGTCATTATAGAAAAAAAAATGTCCTCAGAGAAGAATGAACAGGATTAAACTGGAAGCAAAAAAGAAAAGAATACCCTAGCATACCCTGTAGAAGTAATCTTTCATAAGTGAATCATCAACCATTGGCTCAGAAGTTTTTGTTCTTGTTTCCTGTATTACATATAGTAAATTCATCTTGACTTAGGGCCTGCAGGTCCTTTTGTTGACTTGCAATATGAAGAGCAGGGGTTTTGTTTGTTTGTTTTCCTGGCATACTGGGGAAAAAAATCCTGGGCCTAGTGCATGCTTGCCAAGCATTCTATCACTGAACTAAACCCTCAGCCCCTAGAGAACAATTTGTTTTGTTTTGTTTTGTTTTTTTGAGACAGGGTCTCGCTTTGTAGTTCAGGTGGTATTGGTGGCTGGTGGGCGTGAGTCACCACGCCCAGCATTCTATGTGGATTCTGGGATCGAACTCAGGACCTTGTGCTTGTGAGGCAGGCACCAGAACCACTGAGCTAAATCTCCGGCCCTAGAAAACAATTTTTAAACATTAATTTTTCTAGGTGTTTCTAGATGTTCCTAGATGTTTCTAGATGCCACTTATCATCTACCTGTTAAGATGTGGTTGCCAGGGGAAAAAAAAAAAGATGTGGTGACCAGAACTGCCCTTCTTCATTGCTTCTAAAAGTTGTTCCACTGTAGCAGTACTATAGCATTTTCCCCCTTGTCCTGGGAATTGAAGACAGGGCCTCCGGTATGCACCAAGCTACATCCCCAGTTCACACAGTCACTCTAAAGAATGGAAGCAGATAGGTTTAGACAACCCGAGCAAAAGGAGGTGCTTCCCAACCAGCAAGAATATGTGGAAGGGGCTGGAGAGTCAGCTCAGTGGTTCCAGCGCCTGCCTAGGAAGCTCAAGGTCCCTGATTTGATCCCTGGTAACCACATACCACAGTGCCAGGTGTGGTGACTCACAGTCACCAGCAATCAGTACCACACAGCACAGTGCTCGTGGTGGCTTACGCCTATAATCGCAGAACTCGGAAGGCAGAGGCAGAAGGATTGCTGAGTTCCAGACTTGCCTGGGATACATAGTGAGCTCAGAGCCACCCTGAACTACAAAGCAAGACCCTGTCTCAAAAAAATAAAAAGAATATGTGGGAGGCCATTTAACTGGCTATTTTGAAATCTTGTTGTGACAGGGCCTTTCTGGACCACTATGGTACCAGGTAGATGGTAGAGCCAAGAACTGATGAGTCAGTTCCTCCACAATCAAGATTTCTAAATTATCTTTTTTTAACTTAAGTTTTTAAAAACTATGAGGTTTTTGGGCCGGAGATTTAGCTCAGTGGTTCTGGCACCTGCCTAATAAGCATAAGGACCCTGGTTTGACCCCCGGTTAACCACATACAGCAATACGAGGTGTGGTGACTCATACCCACCAGCATTCAGTATCACATATCACAATGCTGGGGATGGTGGCTCATGTCTGTAATCCCAGCAGTTGGGAGGTAGAGGCAGGAGGATTGCTGGGTTCGAGGTTTGCCTGGTATACATCGTAAACTCATGGCCAGCCTGAACTACAAAGCAAGACCCTGTCTCAAAAGAAAAAAAAAAAACTATGATGTTTTTGTGTGTGTATGTGGGGAAATGGTGTTTGCTTGCAGTGCTGGAGAGAGCCCAGTTTTCTTTGCACATGCTAGTGACATACTCTACCACTGAGCTATTCCCCCAAATTTTCTATTTAAAAGTAATATGCAAGCTGGGTGTGATGGCTTGGGCCTATAATCCCAGCACTTGGGAGGCAGAGGCAGGAGGATTGAGGGGGTTCAAGGCTTGCCTGGGCTACATAGTGAGTTCAGAGCCAGTCTGAACTACAAAGCGAGATCCTGTCTCAGGAAAAAATAAATGAATAAAAGCAATATACAAAAACATTGCAAAAATAGCCCTCTTCACTTGGATTCCTAAGTGTGAGTCTTTTTGTGTTGCTTTTCCTTCTTACTCTGCTAAGGCCTCAGGGGTCCTCTGTATCCCTGTAGTCTCCAGTATTCTGGAATGGTTTGTTGTTCTCTGCTGTTTTCGACCTTGATGTGTGACAGGTGAGGTCAGTCACTCTGCAAAATGTGCTCTAATCTGGCATTTGTGTAACCTGGTGATAAGATCTGTCCATCATGGGATGGCCCAGAGCTGTTCACTGAACCTGTAACATCTTGACCATGTACAAGACATAAGATATCTCCTATTTTTCTTTTCTTTTTTCTTCTTTTTTTGGTACCAGAGATTGAACTCAGGACCTTGTGCTTGTGAGACAGGCACTAGAACTCCTGAGCTACATCCCTGCATGATATCTCCTTTTCATCAAGTTCCCATGTGCTATTAGGGTGGCACCTTCCCAATGTGTGCTGATCCCACTGTCTAGACCTCTACACAGACCTTACCTAACCAGTTCTGTGCTCACATTCCCTCGTCTGCCTATGCTGAAGTTATTCCCCTGTTCTCTTTTTTTTTCACCTAGGCTTCCCCAAGTTAAGTTACAAAGGGACTGTTCAGCTGGTTAGTTCAGCCCCGGGGCTGTTCTCTTGTTCCTTGCTGCATACTATAGATGTGCTACCCACGTTCATGCCTCTGTGTGCACCTCACTGCACTAACACCTCACTTCCTGAAGGTTAAGGATGATCTCTTTGGAACAATTCTTGTATCCAGCAAACTTTCTGTGGTAATAGACATTCCCCATTTTGTGTTGTCCAGTTCAGTAGCTGCTGACCACTGGGAGCCTGTAAGTACTTTCAGGTGTAACCCATAAAGCTAAAAAATAGGTTTTCAATTGTTTTTCTTTCTTTTTTTTCCCCTTTAGTGCTGGGAATAGAATCCAAGGCCTTATGCAATAAACAAACATTCTAACACTGAGCCACATTCCCAGCCCTACTATTCCTTTTAATTAGTGTTGAAACCATTACGTGAGGCTAGAGTGACAGTTCTAGACAGTGCATCTGTGGATTTCCTATAAGGGCCAGTGATGAATATATTTCTAAGTTACCTCTAGGCAGGAAAGGAGATGATTAAATGATAGTTTTGGGATTTGTCACTGAGTGTGTTCAAGGAAGAAGGAACATCCAAAGCAGTGAGTTTCTAATATAGGAAGCCAAGCAGAAGAAAATAATATGAGATGGGAAAGGAAGTGCTAGCTGTCTAGGAAACATCAGGAAGGTGATGAAATTCTCACAGGGCTGAGAAGAGGTCTTCTGGGAAATCCCAGGCACCTAGAAGTATCCTTTGCTGATGGCCACAGGATTGACTCTGCCTGAGCTGTGTTTTCTTTTATTCTTTCCTTTTTTTGGAAGGTTGATAATTTTATTAACATACACTGCCCTAAACTCCACATGCTTAGTGTATGGTTCAATGTAAACCCTCAAAGCCATCTGCCACAGTGAGGGCAGTAAAGGTGCCTTCTACCCTGGAGTTCCCTTTTGTGGTTTCGTCCTTTGCCTCTCTGCCTCCTCCACCCCCAAGTGACCATTGATCTGCTTTCTGCCTCTAGGAGTTTACTCACATTTTCTAGAATGTCATATGGATGAAATTGTATAGAATAAACCCTTTTTTTGTCCAGCTTCTTTAATTCAGCTTCTTGACTTTGAGATTGGGCCAGGCTATTATTTATGTCTTCCTTCTATACTGAGCCAGTATCCCATTGCGTGGCTGTTTGTTCATGTCTTACTGATGAAACTGAGGGGCTCCACTTTTATATGACCATGATATATGTACCACTTGCTTTCCTATAGGCTCTTGGGACAGGTGCCACACACCGGCAGGCTTGCTAATAAGCACAGGACTTGTGGGAGGAAGTCAGAAAACTGAGAAGCTGGAGACTGTTTCTGATTTGCTGTGGGCCTGGCCTGTCTTAAGGACACATCCAAGTCACTATGGGGAGGTCTCACTCCTGGAACTGCTGCATTTATGGAGAAGTTTGGGCCCCAGGGGGCTGTTAACCAGTTGTGGGCAAGCAGTTTAGGGGGCTGGCAAGTAAATGTGACAAGGCCTTTATCCCCAAGGATATGGTGGTATAGGGAAATTCAGATTTCTGTTATGAACTGCAGTAGATCCAGCCTGTTATCAGAGGGTTCTGGGTGCCCCCATCCTAGTGCACAATGTTTCTCTTGATTTTCAGGTGTCAGTTGTTTCCATTCTCTGCTTCATTTTGGGCTCCTATTCCCTGACCTTTCCAAAGCCAGCCATGTATCACCACTTCTTCTCCAGCAAGTGAACACTCTGCTAAACACACACTCTAGGAGGCTTGTTTAGCTCTGTTTCGCATTTAGGATGCTGGTTTCTCAAGAGCAAGGCCTCTCTCTGCCAAGAACAGCAGCTGAGGCATTTGAACTTTTTTTTTTTTTTTTGAGACAGTAGTTCGGGCTGGCCCTGAGCTCACTGTGTAACCCAGGCAAGCCTGGAACTCAGCAATCCTCCTGCCTCTGCCTCCCGAGTGCTGGTATTACAAGCATGAGCCCACCACACCTGGCATTGTGGTGGATGTGAGTCACCATGCACGGTATTGTTATTGTATGTGGTTACAGGGATTGAACTCAGGACCTTGCTCTTGCTAGGCAGACGTGGGAACCACTGTGCTAAATGTCCCAAGCATTGTAACATTTTAATAGAGTGCTTATCTTCAGGATTATCTTCAATTTTCTTACTTGCCCAAGTATCAGTAGTTTTTCTTTTTTCCTGCTTTAACAATTCTTGAAAATCAGTGTACAGTATTTACATATTCAAGATGGGGCTGTAAACTGTATGTCTCACTGATGGGTGGCTTGAACCACAGGTGGTACGTGCATGACTGTCCTAAGAATGACTGCCATTTCTACTACTAGTGGTACAAGCCACCTGATGGGACATTCATAGATGTACCACCAGTGGTTTAGCCATTGGCCACATGTTGAGCCAATTGGGGTGAGTTTCTAGAGGATGCTGGATTAACTTGAGAAATATTTGCTGAATTCCCAAGCTGTGGCCAACCTTTGACTCTTGACTAATATTAAAGAACGGAAATCTCCCTGTTCCTGCTGATTTGCTGCCTAGTAGCCTTAGGGGCAGCTTTTGTAACCCCACAGCCATAGTCACGATCTGCTTTCCTCGTTTGAGACCTTCATGATAACAGAGTTGTGGAAAATGGAAAGTTGCCATGAAAAGAACATCTATAGTGTGTGTGTGGCACATCCCAGAATTCAGGAGACTAAGGCAGAAGGATGACCATGAGTTCAAGGCCAGCTTGAGCTACTACATAGTGAGTTCAGGGCCAGCCTGAACTACAAAATGAGACCCTGTCTCAAAAAAATAAATGAATAAACTGAAAAGAACATCCATGGTTTGGGTCTGCTGTCTTAGGCCAGCACTGGGTGAATGTTTGGTTGTGAATGATCGTCACTTCAATCCTTGGGAATTAGCTTTGGAAGGAGTGTGTTTCCTCTGAACTCAGCACCTAACTCTTTGCCTTTCTCCCTGCTCAAAAAAAAAGACCAAAACAAGGGCCGGAGGGTTAGCTCAGAGGTTCCAGAGCCTGCCTTGCAAGAGCAAGGTCCTGAGTTCAATCCCTGAAAACCACATACAATGCTGGGCGTGGAGACTCACGCCCACCAGCAATCAATACCACATACCACAGTGCTGGGTGTGGTGGCTCACGCCTGTAATCCCAGCACTCGGGAGGCAGAGACAGGCGGATTGCTGAGTTCAGGCTTGCCTGGGCTACGTAGTGAGCTCAGAGCCAGCCTGAACTACAAAGCGAGACGCTGTCTAAAAAAAAAAAAAAAAAAAAAAAAGACCAAAACAAGAAAAAGCATTTTGGAAATTTTCCCAAATGAATAATGCAGAAGACCAATATCTTGGACTCCTATTAGCATTCATTTCTAATAAACCAGTTAGTACTGAATGAATTCCTTTAAGTTACCTGGCCTAAAGGACGTATAAGAGGGAAGTATGTGATCTAAAATGTTAATAGACTTTCTCACTAAAATGTGTTTGGGTTATTAAAGTAGGAGAGTTTGCTGATCACCACTTTGTATCATAGAACTTCTCTTTTTTTTGCAGTCTCAATAAATTGCTAAATTGGGCTGGGGTTTTGACCCAGTGGTGCTGCCACCTACCTTGCAAGTGCAAGGTCTTGAGTTCAGGCTACAGTATCATCAAAAAAACAATAAGCTGTCAAATTGTCCAGGCTGAACTCAAATTGCAATCCTCCTGCCTCAGCCTCCCAGTGCACTGGGATTATAAACCTGTACCATCAGGCCAGGCACACCCTGGGAAGTTCTAATTTTTGTTGCCATGTAGATTTTACTTTGACACAAAAAGTCAGTTGACTTCTTTGCTTTTTTACATATAAAATGGGAAGAATTATTTCACTCTACGGAATACTAATAGAAATTTACTCAGCTTCAAGATTTTGGAAGAGTCTGCCATGTCAAATTATTTTAATATGTATCTTGAAATTTATCAGACATCAAAGTCTAAAAACAAAAGTTGAATTTAATTTTTAAAAGGTACTTTGTTAATGGGAGAAAGGAGGAGACTTACCTTAAAAACATCTCTCAGAGGAAATCTATGGCATATTTGTACTTAGAAAAGTGAAACCAGCCATTTCATATCTAGACTAGTGAAATGCCCAGTGTAGGGCTGGGGATTTAGCTCAAGTGGTAGCATACCTACATTGGAAACACAGGGCCTGAGTTCAATCCCCAGGACCACAACAAAGAAAGAAAAAGAAATACCCAGTATATTTTCTTTCATTGTACAACTGCTAGTTATTACTCTGTGAAGTCCTCAAAAAATTTGTCAAGATAGGGGCCTCTCGCATCTGTGGTTTATCACGTGCTGTCTGACATCTTCATTAGGCTTGTTTAGACAGATGTTAATTTCAAATACTTCAACCCATGATACATATAATTAGTATGTACCCAAAAAGTTTGTTTTGACTTGGGTATTCTAGAGTAGCTTTTCCTTCACTATCTTTTTTTTGGAAAACTTTCAGCTGGCTCCCAAATACCAAAGACTTTCAAATTGTCCAGGCTGAACTCCCAAATACCATAGCTGGATCCTTCCCCTTTAGTGCTGAAAATTAAATCCAGGGCTTTTGCATTAAGCCCCATCCTCAGCCATTTTTCATTTTGAGGCAGGGTTTCTATAAGTGACCAAGTTGCCCAGGCTAGAGATTAAACTTACAGTCCTCCTGCCGCAGCTTTCCAGAGTCAGGATTACAGGTATGCATCCACCAGTTAAAATACAGGTGTTGTGATGAAATGTACCTGGGAAAAATTCTTGTGAATGACACTGTCACCAAAATCCTCTTCTCTTATGAATCTTTGGTGGCACAACTCAAAGAAAATAGTGGCCTAAAGAAAGGAAAAAATGTCCATCTTCCAGCTCCAGGTGCCCATCACATACTCCCTCTTGCTCCAGAGGAGTTTTCTTTTCACCATGAATTTCACTGGGAAAGAGGGCTGGGCTTCTGCCCATCCCAAGGATTAGGGCCTGATGCTGTCCAACAGACAGATGTGAGGTCCCCATGTTAGCAGTTCAGGCTGATTCCCAAATCCATCTGGATAGACGTGAGAGTAATCAAGGTGATGTTGAAAAGAAAGACTTCAGAGGGAAAACATCTGTCAGGTTCTGAAAGATACTGTAACACTATTGTGCCCACTAAAAGTATCTTTCTTTGAAAGGGGCAGGGTATGTAGAGTGCTTGTCTGGCATGTGTGCTTGTCTGGCATGTGTGAAGTCCTAGGCTTGATCTCTAACACCAAAAACAGAAAAAACATAAATGAGGACATTATTGGAAAAGAATACAATAAAATGATGCTGGATTATATATATGTTAAATAAACTTTTCCAAAAAATCCTGTCTTAGGTGGAGTGATGCACCCTTATAATCCCGGCATGGTGGGACACTTAGCAGGAAGATCTCAAGTTCAATGTGAAGGCCTTGAGATCAGTTCCTGGTACCACAAACAAAAGATCAGTTCCTGGTACCACAAAAAATGCTGGGCGTGGTGGCTCATGCCTGTAATCCCAGCACTTGGGAGGCCAGAGGCAGGAGGATTGCTGAGTTCCATAGTGAGCTCAGGGCCAGCCTGAACTACAAAGCAAGAGCCTGTCTCAAAAAAAAAAAAAAAAAAATGAAAAACAGCCAAAAAATTATGTTGGTCTTGTTCAGAAGAACACTGAGATAGTAAAATTTAGCACATGAGAACAAGAATACTTTAAGGTTATGAGGTTTGTTTGTTTTGTTTTGAGACAGGGTCTTGCTTTGTAGTTTTAATTAGTCCTTATAAATGAATAAGAAATAAATGAATAGAGTGATTGGTTACCAAAGGAGTAGTATTTATGAGCAATAAGTTTATGAAACAGTGTTTGATATCACTAGTAATGAAGGAATTGAAATTGTAAACAATCTATGCCTTCTTCCACCTATTAGACTGGCAATGCTGGGTGTGGTGGCTCACACCTATAATCCCAGCGATTTGAGAGGCAGAGACAGAAGGATTGCTGTGAGTTGGAGGCCAGCCTGGGCTACATAGGGAGTTCAGGGCCAGTCTGAACTACAAAGCAAGTCCCTTTCTCAAAAAAAAAAAAAAAGACTGGCAGAGACATTCATTGTTCAGCTCTACAGAAATGGCAAGGATTCTGGGAAAGAGCCTGACCAATCTTGCTCAGGGTGCCAAACTTGGAACCCTAGAGAACCTTAACAGTACATGGCTCAATGGCTGGAAATAGCAGGAGCCAACGGGTAGATGAACAAAGCTCTGCTGTAATAATGATACTTTAGAGTACCTGCAAACCCTGGAAGATAACAGGTATACAGAGGAAAGCACATGCACCTGTGAGAAATGAAAATGTTACCAATGACATCTGGTAGAGTATGTCACCAGGGTAAAAAGGTGTCCCCATTTGAATAAGCAGGGTGATTATGTGTCTGCCCACTACGCATTCATGCACGCACAATACACACACACATCCACCTCATACACATAAACCAATTTGGAGGAGTGTCAGTGTCACAATTTTTTTTTTTTTTGAGACAGGGTCTTGCTTTGTAGTTCAGGCTGGACCTGAGCTCACTATGTAGTGCAGGCTATCCTTGAACTCAGCAATCCTCCTGCCTCTGCCTACTGAGTGCTGGGATTATAGGCGTGAGCCACCACGCCCGGCCAGTGTCACAATTTTAACTGACTAACAGATCAGAGTTGTTAAATAACAATCTTTTTTACTTACTACCCTCATCTGATTTTTCTACATATGTCTAATTTATGCAGTTGTTTTCTTTTTCCTTGTCTAGAGATTGATTGCAGAATCTTTACATTGAGCAACATCCCAGCCTTTTTTAATTTTTTGTTTTGAGATTGAGTTTTACTAAGTCAGTTGCCCAAGCTGGGCTTGAAACTGTGATCCACCTGCCTCAGCTTTCCAGAGTACTGGGATTACAGATACGTTCCACCATATGTGGTTTATGTAATTTAAAAAAATGTTTAATGATACAAAATTATCCAGTTAAAAAATATATTTGAACTAGGGATATAGAGCTAGACATTGGATCCAGTCCCCAGCACTATAGCACAAAACAAAAAATTTAGCAATTAGTAGCATTCACTTTTTTTCTTCACTAGTTGGTCATGTCCACAGTTAATTCACAGCCACTTATTTCTGGCTTCGTATAGCTACAATAAAATTGCATTTTGAGCCCAGCATGGTGGCACATGCCTGTAATCTCAGCACTTAGGAGGCTGAGGCAGGAGAATTGCAAGTTTGAGACCAGCCTGGGCATTGTAGCAAAATACTTCAAAAAAAGATTAAAAAAGAATCTACACTTTCCTGTCTGTAGTGTGTTTATTTTGTTTTCTTCATTTTACTGAAGCTACATGCAATGTCTTTGATCCTGTGCAGACTTTCTCCCTCCTCTGGCCTCTTCTCTCTCTGCCCTCCACTGGGTTTTTCCACCCTCATTCATGGCCGAAATTGAGTCATCCTTCAGCCCCATAGTTTCAACACAAAGAGCTTGTAGAAGCTGCTGCTGTGGAGGGCCTTCTGGCACCCACTGGCAGTACAGGAGAGGGGAAGAGGATGTGTTTATTCCAGGAAGCCCAGCTGTGGCCTGCAATGATGAGTCTCCTCTTGCAGAGAACCAAACCTGGAGTCGGAATCATTTTTATATTCCTGTCTTCTGAGAAGCTCTTTATGCCTTAATAGGTTGGCTGGTGTGTTTTGTTTTGTTTTGTTTTGTTTTTGCTTTTGAGACAGGGTCTCGCGTTGTAGTTCAGGCTGGCCCTGAGCTCACTATGGTGCCCAGGCAAGCCGCCGCGAACTCAGCAATACTCCTGTCTCTGCCTCCCAAGTGCTGGGATTACAGGCGTGAGCCACCATGTCCGGCATTGTGGTATGCGGTGTTGATTGTTGGTGGGCGTGTCTTCACACCCAGCATTATATGTGGTTACTGGGGATCGAACTCAGGACCTTGCGCTTGCGAGGCAGGGGCCGGAACCACTGAGCTAACCCTCCGGCCCCTTGGCTGGTGTTTTTACTTCCTGCAAATGAAGTTTATCGACATGTACTGTATTTCCACTTCCTGCTCAGTAAAACTGAGGATTTGGCATGCCCAACCTCTAGCCACTTTAGAAATTTTACCTGGTGGTGCCGTGCTGCCTGCCTGGCCTGGGCCCTCTGTAGTAACCAAGTCCACACCAGAACCTTTAGGGCCACTGCTCCTCCTCAGACCCATCAGAGTTTCTTTCATCTTGCAGAGTGCTTTTTTTTTTTTTTTTTTTTTTTTTTTTTGAGGCAGGGTCTCACTTTGTAGTTCAGGCTGGCTCTGAGCTCACTATGTAGCCCAGGCAAGCCGCGGCGAACTCAGCAATCCTCCTGTCTCTGCCTCCCAGAGTGCTGGGATTACAGGCGTGAGCCACCACACCCGGCACTGTGGTATGTGGTATTGATGGCTGGTGGGCGTGAGTCACCACGCCCAGCATTCTATGTGGTTACTGGGATCAAACTCAAGACCTTGCGCATGCGAGGCAGGCGCTGGAACCACTGAGCTAAACCTCCGGCCCTGCAAAGTGCTTTTAAAAAAAAAAAAAAAAACTTTTTGTTTGATTATTTTACTCAGAAAGTCTCCATGTAACTTACTATGCCAACTCTAAACCAATCTCCATGCCTCTTCCAGGAACTAAGAGTGATGCTTGGTGTGGTTCTTAGTTGAGCAATGGTGGATCCTCAGCTGAATGGTAACCAAAGTGAACATTAAGAAAAGAAGTCTTGGGCCGGAGGGTTAGCTCAGTGTTTCCGGCGCCTGCCTCGCAAGTGCAAGGTCCTGAGTTCGATCCCCGGTAACCACATATAATGCTGGGCGTGGAGACACGCCCACCAACAATCAACACCGCATACCACAATGCCAGACGTGGTGGCTCACGCCTGTCATCCCAGCACTCAGAGGCAGAGACAGGAGGATTGCTGAGTTCGCGGCGGCTTGCCTGGGCACCATAGTGAGCTCAGGGCCAGCCTGAACTACAAAGCGAGACCCTGTCTCAAAAAGCAAAAAAAAAAGAAAAGAAAAGAAAAGAAGTCTTGGGTCAGGGGTTTAGCTCAGTGGCACTACACCTGCCTCACAAATATGAGGTCCTGAGTTTGATCCCTGGTATCACTTTAAAAAGTAGTCTCTAGGGCAGGAGATGTAGCCCTACAGCGCTCTACCTGTCTGGCAAGCTCAAGGTCCTGAGTTCAACTCCTAGTACTGGAAAAAGAAGAGTAGCCTTTACCTTGTTTTAGGGTTGAGTATCAACAGGAGTAGTTTTGCTCTATTGCAGACAGAACCAGGTGCTTCATTTATGGAACCCTGTTCAGAATGGCAACAACAGAGCATTAAACAGGCACAGGCCTTCCTACATGTGTGATAGCCCACATCACACAGGTGTTTGAAGGCAGCCCTTGATGAATGATCTTAACTGGGGAGAAAGTTCCGTGTTACTCAGCTTTGGAGTGTTGCTCTTGCCTGCTGTCAGGGCTTATATGTGCTGAGGTTTGCCTGGAGAGGGGAGGTACCACGACAGGGTAGGAAACCAGATCTAGAGTGGGGATACTCCACTCTGGCCTTGGTACAGGCCAGCTTGTAGTCTCAGAGGTGTATCTGACCTTGGTCTTTGGAGCCCACAGTCCTTCACACAAATGTCACTCAACTAGCTCCCACTTGTGACCTGTTCTTTTTCTTTTCCCTGCATAGAAATTCATTGAGTTTGAAGATGCCTTGGAACAAGAGAAGAAAGAGCTCCAAATCCAGGTGGAGCACTATGAGTTTCAGACACGCCAGCTGGAACTGAAGGCCAAAAACTATGCAGATCAGAGTAAGTGGCTGGCAGGAGAGATTAATCACCTTGGATTGTATGTTATTCTAAGACCAGTCAGGCTGAGAGGGATATAAGATCTTCTGATAAAAAGAGATCAGAGGAAGCCCAAGGATAGCTTTAGTTTCTTCTTACCATTTCTTTTCTTTGGACTACTTATTTTATCTTTTCATACTACTGTGTATTTCTGTAATAGGCTCAGAGACTTTGAGGAAATGAGAAAAATGAGACCTCTTTGATCTCATAGCACTTTTACTTACTACTATAATCTTACCTAAAAAAACAAAAACAAAACAAATCCTTGATTCTATAGGTAATCCGTGGTCCTGCAGAATAAAACTCCCACTGGGATCCTCATATCCTGACCTGGTTGAGGGATAATTGGTCTTTGTGGAGTTGAAGGTCAGGTCCATAGATGGAGCCACTGCTATAGGGACGGTTCCTAGAAGGAGTTCATGTTTGGTCAAGGGTATTCCTAGGAAAACCCTGTCTCCACAAGGCCAGGTAGACAAAGTGTTATTTTAGAATCATTACTATAAGAATATGTATTTTAGTTTTTACAAGTATATCCAAGTATCAATGTTATAATTACCTAATCTCAGTTGTCTGTGATGAGATGTTTTGGTGATTGAAACCCATTTTGCTGCTTTATCTGATTACCTAGGATGGCAGGCACTTAAAATCAGATTGAGGAAAAAGTTGATTGGATGTGTTGAGTCTGTTCCTATCCCATACCAAAACTTGGAGGCTACCACACTAAGGCTGACAGCCCACTGATAAGTTTGAGCATTGATATGTGACCAGTATGTAAGCAGTAGCTGACATGCATGGTGGTGTGTACAAGGACAGAGGGTCAAACAGAGAGCTGCAGAAGAAAGCATCCAAGGCTGGCAATGGGACAGGAATAGATCATTGTTGGCCACTGTTTGGTAGTTGTGCTGCTCAAGTAAACACATGTTGACCAGAGAGGACTATCCCAGATGTCACCATTGGCCCCCAGTGTAGGGAGACCTGGTTGTTGACCTGGATTGGGGACAGTTATCATTTTGTTTCCTCAGTCTTCTGCAGGTTTACGAGGTGCTACTGCTGGTTCTGTCACATATTTCCCATGTTCTGTCACTTCCTACATGTCTCTGTGGTTACTTTGAAATCTGTCTCTTTTTATAAGCTTCTTGCTTTTATTTTTCTTCAGTGCTGGGGATGGAACCTAGGGCCTTGCACATGCTAAACAAGCATTCATTCTTTCACTGAGCCATATACCCAGCCCTCACTTCTTGTCTGGATTTGCCTCGTGTAGAGAGTTTCACCTAAGTCACAGAAGCTCTTGGCTGTCCTGGACATAGATTATTATGTGACTCCATCCTGGTCCTGGTTTTTCTTCATCAGAGCTGAGCATCTTCACATGTATATACACACTGCTCCACTTAACACCCCACGTGGCAGTGACTTCTCTAAGCATGAAGTCTTAGGTTAGAGTCTTGTTTACAGCCCAGGGGAGAGGTACGAGCCACCCAATGGGTGCTGTGCAGCTAATCCACAGTGGTTGTGTTCTGCAGTCTCCCGGTTGGAGGAGCGGGAATCAGAGATGAAGAAAGAATACAACGCCCTGCATCAGCGGCACACAGAGGTAGGCACCGGCGGGCACAGACAGCCATGCCTGACATTTGCCATTTGCTACTGAATTCTGGTCAGCCTTTGTAGTGCCTTCTTTTTCTAGAAGGCTATCTTACCTCATACTGGTGAGGTTTCCCTAGACTGAACCTTGAACTTGTCTGTTTCTGTCTGAGTGTGGCACATCTGGATCGGTGTGGGGACTCAGCAGGCCACACTAATGAGAGACCCTTCTTGGCAGATGATTCAGACCTATGTGGAACACATCGAGAGGTCCAAGATGCAGCAGGTTGGGGGGACCAGCCAGACGGAGAGCAGTCTGCCAGGGCGGAGGTAGGTGGACTGAGGAAGGCAGGGCTCCTGATGGAAAGAGGGAGGGCAGAGGGTGACTGGGTATGAGCGCCTGTAGGGGTCACTGTGGCCTTGATAGATATATTTGGAACTGTGCCCATGCCTTCTGCTCAGTCCCAAGTCAGTCTTGGAGGGCCAGGGAAATTGTACGTGATCAGTCCTCACTATTCACAATCTTCATGTTTATCAATTTACTTCTCACTAAAACATATTTGAAGCCTTGGAGTTAATATTCATGGTGTTTCTGAGGCATTTGCAGACACAGGAGGGGATTAGTCTTAACATATAGACTCCCAACTGCTGTGCAAGGTGGAAGTAGACAGTGCTCTATACTCTTCCCGGAGCCTCACACCAGAGGGAGAAAGCAGGAAGGGCCAGGAAGAGCCTGCAAGTATCAGGAGACTTTAACTTGATAATGTGTGCCTTGCAGCCAGGTCTCTTGCTTGTGGGGGCATTGGCCTGTCACCCAATGCTTGACCATCTTTTCTCATTTATAAAGACAGAGTCAACCAGTGATGAATTGTTGCAAGATCTGAGACTGGCATATGTGTATACATTTTCCCTCAGGGCAGTAGTTTAATGTCCTCTGATCCATATTTGAAGATTAGCTAACTGTGGTTTGAAGAAGGCAAGGCTACCTTGCCTAGCCACCTCTGAGCCTTGTTCCCTCTGCAAGCGGGATAGTGGCAATCTCCAGTCCCCTGTTTGGCACAAGTTTAGGACTTAGTGCTGATTTTGCTCAGGAAGTAGGGAAGCTTTCTAAGGCTGGGTTTCTCCCCTCTCTGTGGCTCTTGAGTCAGGACAGACTTGGACCACAGGCCCCAGAAAGCAGCACATCAGCGATCTGACCCCCAGTGTTACAGCTTGCGGAGGTAGGTAAGTGACCAATGATAGCAGCCTGGCCCAAGAGGTTCCAGAACCCCCAGAATTGCAGACTGAACCACATGACATCCTGTTGCTTTGTCTCTAGTTCCTGCAACAAAGCTTTCCTTTTTCTTTTTTGGTAGTAGGAATGAAACTCAGGACCTTGAGTTTGCCAGGCAGGCACTGTACTGCTGAGCTCTATCCCTAGCCCAACAAAGCTTTCTGAAGTTAGGTCTCAACCATAGAAATTCCTAGTCAGTTTTCATAAGGCCTTTTGCCTGTGTTTTCTGAGCTTGCCTGGTCTATAAGATTGTACCTCCAAACAAGAAGTTTCAGGAATACAGCTCTGGGCTTCCTTGGCTACTTTCTTGGTTGACCAGGGTAAAACTTTGTTTCTATGCCCCAGTCTTTGACTTTAAAAAAAAAAAAAAATGGGGCCGGAGGGTTAGCTCAGTGGTTCCGGCGCCTGCCTTGCAAGCGGAAGGACCTGAGTTCAATCCCCGGTAACCACATATAATGCTGGGCGTGGTGGCTCACGCCTGTCATCCCAGCACTCGGGAGGCAGAGACAGGAGGATTGCTGAGTTCGCGGCGGCTTGCCTGGGCACCATAGTGAGCTCAGGGCCAGCCTGAA
>PVIC010009041.1:0-25366 GCA_004025085.1 Thryonomys swinderianus | reverse complement strand
CACATTACTTGGCAACTTGTAACCCTTCCATTTTTTAATTACATCTAAAAGATGGAAATACTGAATGCTAAGCAACCAGTTCATGATTTAAGACACTTTCTCTTCTGCACATTGAAATCCTGATTTCTGACCTTCAGAATGCTTAAGAGGATTTCTAAATAACTGGACTTGAATTCTAATCTGGAATCAAGGATTTTGTGTTTGTTTTATCGGGAGCTGAGCAGAGCAGTCAAAACTGAGGCAGAAGTTGAGCAGGTTAGGGAATCTTCCAAGGAGAGCTTCTGCATTCTACAACCTTCTGGTTGATCCTGTCAGTGTCCTTCTAGAGAGGGACACTTGGGAGTGCATGTGGTAGAGAGTGCAGAGAGATTAGCCCAGTTTATCTCCAGAGCTTTGGCAGTATCACCTCAATTAGGACTGTAGGCAGTGAGTACGCAGGGTCTTGTGTCACAATTATCAGCACTCCAGGCCCTGTAGAGGCTATGTAAGTAAATACCCAAGGATCCTGTGGACTGAGCAAAAAATCAGGCTGAGCCAAGCTTAAAGCTACCCAGACTTCAAAGCCAGTGTAAAACATTCTAGCCACCACTTCCTTCTCTGCTAGAAAGGTAGCTCAGTTTAGGGTAGGATATGCTATGCTGTGGACATCTTCAGGGGTGGGCAACCTGGTGCTGACATGTTTCTGAGGAACCCA
Organism: Thryonomys swinderianus; assembly: GCA_004025085.1. NCBI lineage: Eukaryota > Metazoa > Chordata > Mammalia > Rodentia > Thryonomyidae > Thryonomys > Thryonomys swinderianus. Next base: position 24,672 of record PVIC010009041.1, on the reverse strand, counting down.
TGGCCCTGAGCAGTCTTCCCTGAGCCCTGTTACCCCCAAGCCCCCTATAATTTTTCCATTGTGCCAGAGTTTAGCTTCAACCCTGTGACAAGCCATCTATGGGAAGCTCCTGGACTTCTAGAAGGAGCCCATGGGCTGGGCCTGGATACACAGGGCCTCACTCATGGGTCCACTGCAATTCCATAGCAGCTCTTTCTCTTCCATTATGGAACCGTATATACCTGTTAATGTGAAGTCCTCTGACTTGTTTTATGAGGGCTAGGTCTGTGAGTCTGCTCTATGCTGTCATTACCAGGTCCTTGGGACCTGCCATTCCAGGTATCAGTAGCCATATCACCACAGTTCTCACATCTCATAAACTCTGTTGCTAGACTACCCCACATTAGTCTGCATGGCAAACATGCTTGCAGTGGGTTGAACACAGGCTGTTGGCCGCTGTCTATACAAGCCTTGGTTATGCAGGGACATAAGCAACCAGGGTTGAGGAGACTAGTGGTAAAAGAGCCAGTAGCCAAGGTCTGGACTGTCTCTATCTTCCTGCTCAGTACTCTAGCCCACAGACTATCCCCTGTAGCAGTTGCAAAGAGCTTCCTCTGGCTTGTGCCTCCCTACCACAGCTCCTGTGCTGAAGCCCCCACTGGGAACAAAATCATTTGGAGCCCCTGATACGGATAGCAGCCAATGGCTGGCATGTCCAGAGGGAATAGCTAGTTTCAGTAAAGATGCACGCCCCACTGTCACCCTGTAGGCCATGTGCCTCCTAGGGCTCAGCTGTGAGGACAGCCCTTCGTGACCTGCAGTGCTGCTTTGTCAGGTGGATGGGTACACAGTCCCTCCCCACTCGTCTCTATTCTAGCCAGAGGCTGCACACTTCCATGGCCTAAACTCTCCCGTCACAGCCTTTGTCCTTTGGGGAAGATACCTAAATCTGTTCCCCTCTGAGCTCAGATTCTTCTGGATCCTCAAAGGCTCTTATTCCACCTCAGTCTGAGCTGCTGATCCCTCCTGACCCACAGGGCCTTTTCCTGCACTCCTCGCGTGGTTTTCAGAGTCTCTCTGTCTTTGAGATGAATTGAGTGGGAGCTCACACACTGACTGTGCTTGGCCATCACTGAAGATGCGAGTGTGGGCTGTAACACATATGTCTGTGTATGTGCACTGTCACCCCATGTGCCTTGTACACATGTGCTGGGTGCTCTGTGACAGGTCGTGTGCCCACTGCTTGCTGATTTGCTCACAGGCCCTATCTCACCCTTGTCGGAGCCAAGAGGGTTTGTGTGCTGTGTGTCTGTCCTTGTAGGTATCCGTGTAATCACTGTTGTTTGTGTAGAGGGCAGCACAGGATGGGCCACTAAATGCCCACCATCGTCATCATGCTTGTCTCCCTGGGAGTGCATGTGCAGGAGGGAGCCAGCCTGGCCTTCACTCTAACATAGTCTTCTTGTCCTGCTCTTGTGCTGTCGCTGCTATGTGCTGACCATTGTGTCTGTCGCTGCCCTGAAGTCCTCGCCAGTCATGGAGGAAAAGGTAAAGCCTGCGGGTCTTTGTCCACTGTGGTGGGGTTGACCAAGGGCAGAGTATGTACAGCCCATTGCCGTAATCACAGGCACCCAGTTCCTTAGCATCAGGATGATCTCTGCAGCTGATTCTGTGGATCATCAATACTTGCTGGAAGTACTTGTTTATATGGCTGTGGCTGAGAAGGTCTGGCACAGGCACAAAGCATGTAGTGGGCAGGAGTTTCCTGAGCTCTCCACACCTGACTCAAGGTCTGTCCACTCTCAGCAAACATCTCCCCTATTGTGGATAAAATCATGGCAGCAAATCAACATCCCTGAGCAGCAGGCAGCCAGAGCACCAACTGTAACCACAGGCAGTAGGCAGGTGAAGCATCTTGTGTGCTTTGGCATCTAGTGCATCTGTACTCACAGCCCAGTGCAGTCACTTCCCGACAGCGGTTTTTTTGTTTGTTTGTTTTTAATTGGTGGACAGGTTTGAGACAGACTCTCCTTATGTAGCCCAGGCTGACCTTGAACTTACAGTGATCAGCTTGCCTCAGCCTCCCAAGTGCTGGGATCATAGCTGTGTGCCATTGTACCTGGCTCCAGCTCAGCTTTCCTGGACTGTGACCCCTGTCAGCAGTGTGGCCTCCATCAGCAGTGGTCTTGGAAGTAGACAGGCGTTTAAGGCTGCACAGCGAGCTGTGAAAGGAAAGGACATGAGAGCCAAGCTTCGGACATTTTTATCAGTTGGCAGTCCTACTGAGTGCTCGTAGGGAGAGCAGGAAAAGATGTGTAGCTACAGGTAGGTTTCTCTTAAACCCGGCAGGCTGGGCAAGTGGAGGAAGTCAATAGTCTGTAGTGTATTCATTGCCCCATCTTGTGAGGCAGGAGCTTCCCTTCTATTCCCAGCTATCCCTGTAGCATCTGGTGACAGCTACAGCACTATTGGTTTAGGGCCTAGGAACACAAGTGCTCTTTACCTGAGGTCATGAGTAGAAGAACTGATCCAGGAGTCATGGTACTCACTTGTAATCCCAGCACTTGGGAGACCGAGCCAGGAGGATTCCCATGAGTTCAAGACAATTCTAAACTATATAGTGAAGACCCTGGTCTCAGAAAATGAGTAGAAGTGCTTAATGGGTTCAGAACTGGGCCCCAGGGTGTTCCTCCTAACAGAATAAGGAGTCCAAGGGAGGCAAAATATGGGAAAGTTGGCCCAGAGTCTACAGGAACAGGCCAAGGTATTGGCTTCCTCCCCCTATGGGTCCATGATGTTTTCAATGTGGCTTATGGTTAGTGGAGCTGAGTCAGGGAGGTCTGATGGATTGACAGGTAGAGTTTTCCAACTCTGAAAGCTTTCTCAGGGTCTGAGTTGTTCTGACTCTTACAGTGACACTCTCTGACGTGTTCTCTGCAAAGGGGTCCTGAAAGCCAGCCACAGGAAGTGCCTTCTCCCTATGCATGCCTCCTCTGCCTCAGCCCCTTATGGCACACACTGCCTCTGATTCTGTCCTTGCTATGAACCAGCAGCCAAGATGCCCAGCCAAATCCCAGAGAACACCAGAGACACTCTTGCTACAGGAGACAGCCCTATCTTGGAACAGGTCAGGCCAGCTGGCTGGTTTCTAGAACTACACAGGTATCCCCAGTCAAGAGACCCTTTCCAAGAGTCATGTTTCACTCTTGCTCTACCCAGCCACAGGAAGTTCAGCCATGGCCTCGCTACCTTTCTGCCCTTTTTGTTCTCTGAACCATCAAAGCACCAGTGCGAGAGCCCCATCTCATGCCATTAGAGCATGTTAGTCTTTGTATCATTCTCCCTTGGATGCTGAGGAAGTACCCCCAGCCATCTCTAGGGTTGAATGTCAGAGACCGTGTTGTAAGCAGTGCTATTCTTTTTTTTTTTTTTTTTTTTTGCGACAGGGTCTCACTTTGTAGTTCAGGCTGGCCCTGAGCTCACTATGTAGCCCAGGCAAGCCGCCGCAAACTCAGCAATCCTCCTGTCTCTGCCTCCCAAGTGCTGGGATTACAGGCATGAGCCACCACGCCCGGCACTGTGGTATGTGGTATTGATTGTTGGTGGGCGTGAGTCACCACGCCCAGCATTGTATGTGGTTACCGGGGATCGAACTCAGGACCTTGCGCTTGCGAGGCAGGCGCCAGAACCACTGAGCTAAATCTCTGGCCCAGCAGTGCTATTCTTGACCTGAACAGCTCTAAGCAGTGTGGACACTATACCAGGAGGGGGATGCTGCCCGGGCCTCTGTCCCTACTGCTATTTATGCCACTGAAAATCTTCCCTGGGCTGAGCCTACACTGGTACAGTGAGCTTTCATTTGTGACTACAGTTTACTTGATCCCCCTGGTTTGCTGTTACCAGAGCCTCAAAGGGTTACATGTTTCTCTCAACACTGCCAACACAGCTGGCTGGGAGGTTTGCATCGGAAGAGGAGATACCCCTCATGGGCTTCCATAGATGGAACCTAGATGCTCTTGACTCACTATGGACACATCCGATTCAGACATTTTACAGTGAGACAGCTTCATGAAGAACCACAGGATTGATGGGAAAGCAAAGAGAAGAGAGACAGGAAAGGATTGATTCCCCTCCTAGCCAGCAAAGGCTGGGCTTATGGTCATGGTTACAGGAAGGCAAGTCTGGGCTTTCTCAACATGAAATTCACTCAAGGCAGTCAGAGCTGGCTGGGATGTCAAAGCGAAGGCTGGGCTGATGGTCATGGTTACAGGAAGGAAAATGTGGGCTTTCTCAACATGAAATTCACTCAAGGCAGTCAGAGCTGGCTGGGATGTCAAAGGTCCCACACTGGTAATGCTGTAGGATTGCTAATGATGACCTCATAGGTCTGCATTTAAAATTGAGTTAAACAAAAATGGTAAATCATATGTTGGAAGGGGAAAAGTTATATGTATAGGATCCTGGGCTTCCCACTGGTCACATCCTTCTGGGCAGGCTGCAGGGCAGCATTTGAACAGGATAGGTGTCCAGCTACCAGTAAAAGGATTTTGTTTCTCCTTCACCTCTGCTAACTATCTGCTTTTTCTTCCTGTCTCCCTTATTTCAGCAGGAAAGAGCGCCCTACCTCTCTGAATGTCTTCCCCCTGGCTGACGGCATGGTACGTGCACAGATGGGGGGCAAGCTCATGCCTGCGGGGGACCACTGGCACCTGAATGACCTCGGCCAGCTGCAGTCCAGCTCCAGCTATCAGGTTTTGTAGCCGTGCGTGGAGTGAGGGTCCCCTGACTGGTGTCCTACACCTATATAGGAGAGCCCACTCTGCATGTAGCTGTCCAGGGTCAGAGAAACCAAGCAGGGGTGTTAAGAGGCACAAGCCTTAGAGTGAACCCTGTGCTGTCACAGCTTTTGTGTGCAGTTTTGTATTAAGGCCTGCTAGTCCAGGCTAGACCTCTGCTACTGAAATGGATCACCCTTAATTGGAACCATTGTGCATGTTAGGACCGAGTTAGCAACCCCCTGCCAGACCATACCTCAAAATATGTCTTCCCCTGTACTCCAGCCAGGATTCATGTTGCTCATAAGAGCTGTGTTTTTTCTACAAGCATTGAGTCAGAGGCTTGACCTCAGCTGCGGGGAGGCAAAGGCAAGAAGATGGCTCCCTCCCTAAACCCTTCCCTTCTTATTACTGGTAATGGCTTCTGGCTGTGAGTTGAATACACCCCACCTCACCTGCCTGCTGGTTCCCATTGCCATCTATTGAGTATATCCCAAACAATGGGTCTGGGGAAGGCCGAGTCACCCAGTCAGGGCCCCAGGTCACTTGCTGCTGTTGAGGCCTGTGTTCTCAGACTATCTGGAAGGCAGTTGTCACAGGGTTGTGTGCTGGCCACATTGGAAGTAAGGGTGGTTCTCCTGGGGCAGAAGATTGGACCTTAGTTTGGTGAATTTCTCACAGGCCACTGGAGTACTGCAGAAGCCAAGCCCTGGGCTTCTGTGCTTGGTGGGGCTGGTGGCAGGGCCCCAGGGTTTCTCAGATGTCACTCCTATTGCTGCTCTTGGCAAACTGTCCTGCTGCCTTTGTCTAGCTTGCCTGCAGGAGCTGCTGTGTGCTGCTGATGCTGTTGAAAAGTGACTCCACTATTTCTGCTTTCGTTCCAGGGAGTGAGTGTGTCTTCAAGATGTGGAGACGCTCACACCCAGGTCTCACTGTTCTGCCACTATTTGTGCCCAGGGAAGAAGGCAATGAGGCCTGTGTGGACCTTGGTATCCTCTGGTTGTCTGGGCGAGGACCTGCCATTTATACTGACTACTTTCACTCACTCACTCTTGCTCACATAAGGCCTGTGGTGGAGGCTTGCCCCACAAGCATTTGCTAAAGCCATAGGATCCAGTACCTTGCTTCACTTTCCAGCCCCTGGGCACCTTGCTCACGCCCGTGTCTGGACCAGTCTTTCTTTCTATGTCTGTCCTTTCTCTACTACAGTGTCTAAATTAGTCTCTCTCTCTCCATAAGTCATAGTGTTTTATGTTTTAGTTTGTAGAGTGTTTTGTTTGATTTTTCTTTTTTTTAAGCAATTATATTTAAGTTCTTTTTATTTTATTCTCCAAGTTTTAAGGTTTTTCTAATTTCTTAATTTTTTTTGTTTTTTGTTTTGTTTTTTGTTTTTATGTACTATAGTGTTTTAACCAAACAGTTGTGGCTACTCATGGTGAGGAATGACCGCTAAGAGTGTGGGTTCTTTGCAATACATTTGGAGGTCACTGCTTCACGTTGATGTTTAGGAGGTTGAGAGGTTTGGCCTAGGTAAGTGGTGGCCAGGGGATGTCCCCTGGGTAAGTGGTAGCCCTATAGAGTAACAGAGCTGGGGTTTTGGGGGTGGGGCAGCCAGAAGGTAGAATACCCCATAGTGACAACAAGAGTCATACCCGGTGAGAAACCTGGCCCTGGAGGAGGAGGTCTGGAAATGTGTGTCTGCCTCATACCCTGGCTTCTGCCTAGACTTCATGAAGTCACACTCTGCCCTATACTGGCCACTACTACAGGGTACCTGATACCTCTGCTGTGGGGTAGACATGGGCTGTGTCAGAGCTGCATCCCCCAGAGGCTTGGGGCCCACCCTTGCCTCGCCCAGCCTATGTGATGCCAAGTGTCAGGGCTCTCCCTCCTCAAGTTGAGCCTAAGCCTTATTCCTCTTGTCTAATTCCTCAGCTAAGATGTTAATAGAGAGAAGCTTGAGGGAAGCTGGAACATATGCTAGTATGTGGTTTTTCCCCTCAGCACTGCTGACATTTGGAGCAGGACTGTACATGGCTAGGTGGCTGTCCTGGGTGCCATAGGATGTTGGGCGGCATCCCGGGCCTCCATCCCCTCCATGCCAGAGGCATCCCCTCTGCAGTTGTGTTACAAAACTGTACCCTATCTTTGCCAAGCATCTCTGGGGGGCTTAGTTGCCTACAGTTGAGACCTTCTACTCTAGAGAAAGGGAATTTTGAGACTTCTTTTTTTTTAATTGTGTCTAAAAATAAAGTATTGATACATATAATTATATATAATTATATATATACAGTGAAACTGAGAATAGAACATTAATAGCCCTCAGAGCTCATTTTCAAGCTTGCTCTTTTTTACTTCATCATACTACATCAGGCCTAAATCAAAAGATCTCTGTAGAAGAAATGAAGTTTTTGGAAAAGGCCCAAAAGATTATTACATTGTCGAGTTTAGAGGAGGGAGGATATTCATGCATAAGGGAAATCAACCCGTTATGAAAATTTGGAAAAATAAATGCTTTCCCTTTTCTGGAACAAAATACCTGACAGATTTTAAGACTCCTTGTCTAGAAATTCAGGAGCCTAGTAGATGAAACTGGAAGTATGTCCTCTGAGCAAGTGTGGTGTTGTCCAGTACCAAAAGGCCTTTCCCCGGCCTGGTAGGGATTCAGTGGGTGAGGCAAAGGCAAATCAGAGAACTAGCTGTAATTCTAGGACCCAAGTGCATGCTTCTAGTTCAGGCTCTGCATTCACCCAGCTAGACAGGGCTGCACCCACTCTTTCCCTAGTTGAGCATACCAGCCAGTTCAGGGAACCCTAAGAATGCAGGTCAGCTATCTACTTGGGACATGCTCAGATAGCCGTCTCAGTCCCCCACCCCAGCCCTACCTGTCCTGTATCACAAGGTGGGGTGGGGAGGGAAACAAGGAGGTACAAAGACCTGGACACCTGCTCAGGCTGTTCAGCGGTTGTCAATCGTAGGGAAGAGTGTTTGGGAGCTATGATACTGAAACTGTCCAATATCTTCATCAGGAAAGACAATAGGAAAAGAATGTTTGTTACATGTCCCATACCATTCAAATAGAATGTCTTCCTCCCCTATGAAACTTTAAGGTAAGTAATTTGTGATAGGTGGGGCTTTCCCTACAGAATATCTGTCAAAATGGAATTTCAGGCCACTTGAATTTATGAAATATAGTCCTATGTATCAAGGCCACAGAACTGATAAAAAGCTATGGCCTTCTACTGCCCCTGATTTTCAGCCAGAGGCAGGAGTACTGGGACCAGCCCTTTGTACAGCACAGCCTTGTCGTCCCTCCTAGAGACCCCCTTGTGGTACCCAGGTAGAGCCTTGCCCTGCCCTAGGCTGCAGCTGGTACCTGACCAACACTAACTGCAAAGGTCACTCACCTGTCCTCCCATCATATCTTCTGTGTAGCAGCATGTCCATTCCTCATGTTTTGCTAGAGTGTCCCAAGGAGGGTATGAGCTAGAAGCACCATTTCAAACTGTTTAGTGAGTTAGTAGCTGCCAGCAGCAGTTGGCAAATGAGAGAGACTACTCAGGAGTCACAAGGTCAAGAGTTAGTGATGGGTCAGCACAGGGAACAGGGTGCGGTATTGTTTGATTACAGCAAAGTGGCAAAGGAGTGGAACAGTGGGGCCTTGGCGGCCACTCTTGGAGCTAAAGCACTGGGGCTTATGATGACATGCGTCCTTCCTCCATGTGTTTGGCCCTAGTGTCCACATGATGAGATGTCTGAGTCAGGTCAGTCCTCGGCGGCTGCCACACCCAGCACCACAGGCACCAAGTCCAACACACCCACATCTTCTGTGCCCTCGGCTGCAGTCACGCCACTCAACGAGAGCCTACAGCCCCTGGGGGATTATGGCAGTGGCACAAAGAACAGCAAGCGGGCCCGGGAGAAGCGCAACAGCCGAAACATGGAGGTCCAGGTCACCCAAGAGGTGCGGAATGTCAGCATAGGTATGTGCCAGCCCTGTGCCCTAGCCATACTGAGTTCTTCTGACCACTTGCTGCCGCCCCTGACCAGGGAGTGTTCTCTGTAATAGTTGCCTCAGGCTTCTGTAACCAGTGTCATAGATGGGAATCTTAGCAAAAGCTTGTCTCCTCATTGTCCTGAAGGTTGACTTTTCCCGAGGCTGCCCACTTGGCCTACAAGTGGCTCCCTACTCACTGTGCCCCTACCGGATCATCTACCTGTGTGCCTCTGTGTCCTCATATCTTCTCATAAGGACCCCATCAGGTTGGATTAAGGCCCACCCTTAATTTTTTTTTTTTTTTTTTTTTGCTTTTTGAGACAGGGTCTCACTTTGTAGTTCAGGCTGGCCCTGAGCTCACTATGGTGCCCAGGCAAGCCGCTGGGAACTCAGCAATCCTCCTGTCTCTGCCTCCCGAGTGCTGGGATGACAGGTGTGAGCCACCACGCCCGGCATTGTGGTATGCGGTGTTGATTGTTGGTGGGCGTGTCTCCACGCCCAGCATTATATGTGGTTACTGGGGATTGAACTCAGGACCTTGCACTTGCGAGGCAGGCGCCGGAACCACTGAGCTAACCCTCCAGCCCCAGGCCCACCCTTAATTTTACCTTGTGGCCTCATTTTACTTTGATTACCTCATTAAAGATCCTGTCTCATCCACATATGATCATAGTGGCACCATAGGAATTTAGGGAGGGGAACATGCACTGGCATAAAGCTTTCTTTTTTTTTTTGAGACAGGGTCTCGCTTTGTAGTTCAGGCTGGCCCTGAGCTCACTATGTAGCCCAGGCAAGCCTTGAATTCAGCAATCCTACCTCTGCTTCCCGAGTGCTGGGATTACAGGCATGAGCCATCACCCTCGGCAAGCATAGAGCATTCTTAACAGCACACAACTGGAGAAGAGATGACATTTGGCCTGTTCCAATTTGACCATGAAAAGGAGATGCAGCTTATGGCTTGCTGAGATCTAGGGATGCAGCAGAGTAGATCCACAGCTGAGCTGTCCTGAGCTGTCCTACGCAGATAAGTCTCTGTTGGCCTTCCCCCAACAGGACTCTCAACTGCTGTGCTGGAAGAGGATAGAGGGCAGCTGCAAGCAGGGTGAAGGTAGTGGGCTGGCCCCTGGTTCCAGGTTCTCTTTGTTCTGCCCTAGGCATGGGCAGCAGTGATGAATGGTCTGATGTTCAGGACATTATTGATTCTACCCCGGAGCTGGACATGTGCCCAGAGACCCGCCTGGACCGCACAGGAAACAGGTACTCACTCACCAAGGCCCTTAGTAAGGGATCAGTGTTCACTAATGTTGCTGCCTGTAGTGTCACTCACCATAATTGTACCCAAGGTACAGTGTTGGCTATAAACAGCTATTAGTTTTCTGTCACCATGACAGAACACGTGAGATAATCAATAACTTAAAAGAGGAATGGTTTATTTTGGCTCACAAGTTCCAGTGCATGGTCACTCAGCTCCCTTTCTTTGGGCCTCTTGGTGAGGCAGCATATCATGGGACCAGAGTTCCCACAGTCCATCCCTTTAAGACACACCACGAATGACCCCACTTCCTTCCATTAGGTCTCCCTCTTAAAGGTTGCATCACTTCCCAGTAGCACTGTGGGCTGGGGGCCAAACCTTCAGCCCCAGGGCTTTTCAGGGACATTTCGGATACAAGCTGTACAACACCTATGGTTGGAAGGTTTGGAATGATCCAAGTGGGCAAGCAATGTATGCTATCCACTTACTGTGCTTTCCTGCCCTTTATCCTCACAGCCCAACCCAGGGGATTGTCAACAAAGCTTTTGGCATCAACACCGACTCTCTGTACCATGAGCTGTCAACTGCTGGGTCTGAAGTCATCGGGGATGTGGATGAAGGGGCTGACCTCCTAGGTAAAGACAAACAACCCCCACCTGTAACTGTGTGATGATGAGACTTTCTTTTGACCATTCTGTTTATGATGAAGGAAAGTTCAGTGTCCCCAGGGACTAGAAACTTTTTTTCATTATTGGGAATTGAATCCAAGGCCTTGTGCATGCTAGGCAAGTGCTCTACTGCTGAGCTACACCCCAGTACCATTTTATTTTATATATTTTATAGTACTGGGGATTACTACCACTAACTTGCATCCCCAGCCCTTTTTATTTTTAATTTTGTGACAAGATCTCACTAAGTTGCCCAAGCTGCCCTTGAACTTGTGATCCTCTTGCCCTACCTCAGCCTCCTGTTTTAGCTTACTGGCATATGCCATCTGACCCACCGTAGCAGCTTGCTTCCTTGCTTGCTTGTTTGCTTGCTTTTTTTTTTAATTTTATAAAATACCTCATACCATTAACTTCACCTCCTAACCTGGTTCATGGCTTTTAGATCATACAAACATTAGCATGAAATTTAGGAAGTCCTCTCACCTTATACATAAACCCCTATTCCCTCAGCACTCACCCCAGTCCTGCTTCAAACTCCTCCAGGACCATGTATGTACTTTTCAGGGAGTTTTTTTTTCTTTGTCAGTACTGGGGATTGACCCTGGAGTACTCTACCACTGAGCTATATTCCCAGCCCTTTTTATTTTTTTATTTTGAGACAAGGTCTGAGTTTTAAAGGTGAGATCTGAATTTACAGCCCTCCTGCTTCAATCTTCCACAGGCTGTACCACCATGTCTGGATCTTGGGACGTCTTTAGAGAATGATTTGATCTGCATTCACATATTTTTTGCACTGCTGAGCCCCTGAGCACTATTGTGCAGCCTGTGAAGCTCCCGGTGTTCTCAGGGCTTCTCTGGACAGCTAAGTGCTGGCCCGGAAACTCTGAGCCACCTTTCTGCCTGCAGCCCTGCTCTGTGAGGAGCTCTAAGGTCCCAGGGTATATAGCCTGAGGACCTCCTGCCCTCAGCAGCCATTGTGGGGTGGTCTGTAGTGTCAGTGGCATCTCACTGCTGGACAAAAAACAGTTCTCCCTGGTGCCTCCATCTACTCAGTCTCAGACAAACCCCTCAGGGCTGGTGCTTCTTCCTTCTCATGTTTTGGAGGGACCCATAGTTGTGCTAGGGTAGCCTTGTTATGCATGTAGGTAGAGTCTGAGTAGTAGTTCTGTTCACACAATCTTGGGCACTGCCACCGATATCTTATCCTGTCCAGCCCAAGCAAAACATCTTAGAGTGGTTATTGCCAGGTTTGCTGCTGCTGTCATTTCCCCGTTATAAGCCAATGACCTTTTGCCATCTAGGATTCACGGGTGTTTCCCTGAGAACCAGGAGTCCTTCCAGCTGTAGGCACCACTGAGACTGAGTGTGGCAGAGAGTTCCTGTCTGGCCTTGTCCTGTCTGGCATCCTTGTGGCAGCTCTCTAACCTGCCTCTAGGATCTCCATGAGTTGTGTAGCTTTTCTAGGACCAACAATGAGAACACCTGCTCAGGTGTTCAGCCTTAGTACTGCCTCTTGCTTAAAGCCCAGCTTAAATCAAAGGCCTCTTATGTTTTCTTCATCATGGTAAAGTATTCGCAGCAAAGTGCACCATTTTAACCATTCAGTAGAGTGAATCCATTCACACCCACTGTTAGACTAAAATCTCTCCCCCAAAGATCATGGAGCAGCTAGGTACAGTGGTACATACTGTAACTTCAGTTCCTCAGGAGCTCAAGGCAAGAAGACCTCAAGTTCAAGGCTAGCCTAGGCAAGTTTGTGATACGCTGTCTCAAAATAAAAATAGAAAAAACATGGCAGCAGTACAGTGCATACCCAGCATGCTCACTTAGAAATGTAAAACTATAAAAATTTTTTAGAAATATTCTACTAAATAGGGCAGTCACTTTTAATATTAGTACACTTCCATTGTCCATATTTACAATTATATTCAAAACAGTATCAGAAAATACCAAGAAGGGAGTGAAAATCAAAGGAATCCCCAACTGCCATAATGATTATTCCAGTGTCCTTGTAACACTTTCTCGGGCCTCTCAGTGTGCTTGTACCTTTCTGTTGGAGATGACATTGATGTTTCCATGAACAATTAAAAAATCACTCTCATACAATTCACTTTCTTTCACATGACTCTGAATTTCTTTATATTCTAAATTATTTGATCAACCCGATCAACCTTCTCTTGTATCTCGATTTTGCTGTTGTCCTACAGATCTTTTTTTTTTAAATTGAATTCTTTATTGGTACAATTTATATACATCTCAAAATCACGTATAACATTGGGGAATTTGTACCAGTATATGACACAAGTTAATTCTCGTTTTTACCCATATCCCTACCCACCCACCCCTCCTCACCCCCTTTATACATGCTCTTTTATTTTCTGTCTGTATCATATCTATTCCTTCCCCTCATCACATTCCCACACCAAGTTGTCCTACAGATCTTTTTAACTGTTCCTTTAAATTTTTATTTTTTATTAATACAAGCTTACAGTATATGATGATTACATACCTTGCAAGAAGTTGGCACATGAACATGTTACATCTTAATTCTTTTCATTCCTTTCCCTTCTGGCCCCTGCCCCCTTCTTATCCTAAGGACCTTTGGCATAAACATTTGCCTATAATTCTCATTTTTTAAATTTCTTCATTTTTATTGTTTTACTCCTCCCATCCTTTTTAGAGACAAGGTCTTGCTGTGTAGTTCAGGTTGGTTCTGAGTTCACCATGTACCCAAGGATGGCCTCAAACTCATGGCAATCCTCTTCCCTCAGCAGACCAGTCCCATCCCAGTGTATTTGATATCCTTTAAGGTAGTTGTACCTGCTGGGCTAGACGTAGCCCTAAGTCTGTTTGGGGAAATGTCATCCATACTGTCCTAGATAGTTAGTCCCATAGGAACACTCTGCTTCAGCCCAGCCCACATTCTGAAGGGCATGACAACTCCAGACCAAACTTAGCAGGTAAGGCCCAGACTGGGGACAGAGCAGCTGTCAGTAAGCTGCCCATGATGCCCAAGAAATAGACCATGAATAGCTAGAGCCGAAGCTGCTGACAGGCAGAACCTTGAGGGCTTCGTGTGGGCACTGCTGTACTCCACAATAGCTCAGTGAGCTCTGAGGTGTTTCTTCCCCAAAAAAATGTATATTCATGTAAAATTTTTATTTTCATGAGTCAAGGGTTATAGCCCCACTGACCATCCTGATCTTGACCTAGAAGCTCTGCTTGGGGTGGGGGTTGGAGATAGATTTAGGGGCCATGAACATGTAAGAAGTGATAGGTGGAATGTAAGGAAGAGGGCAGAACAGGACACCACTCATGTATCTTTGCAGTCTGATATCCTCTGATAAGATTCCCGCCCTCAACTTAGTTCTCACGTGATCAATCCAATGTTCTGCATACATGACCATTGTGCCTTCAGCATGGTCTCCAATCACTGCATGTTGATGGTGTTTTCAGTTTAGATGAAGGGAAATGCAGCCCTGACTCTAGCCACCCTCTGCACTGCTCTTAAATACTGTATTGAGGTATAATTCCCTCACCATATAATTCACCCATCGAACATGTACAGTTTGGTTATTGTTAGTGTGCTCAGAGCTGTGCAACCATCACTACTTGACTTTAGAATATTGTCAATCCCCAAAAGGAAGCCTGTACCCAGTAAACAACCTATCTCCCCTCTCCACTAGTTTGGCAACACTGCTCTGCTTTCTGCCCCCAGATCTGCCTGTCCTCCTTAGGTCTGAGTGATTTGCCATCACCTGCTGGTGCACACATACTTGGTCATGCCCACCTGAGCACCTAGCAAGTATGCTGCTATTCCAGCCTTTACCGGCATTGTTTTGTGGAATTTTTACATACTCACCTAAGGCGTTTGTTTTGCCAGTTTACAAATGAGGAAACAAGCTAAGGAAAGCTGAGCATTTTGCCCACTGTCACTCAGTTGGAATCTGAAATTATGACATGGGTTGACGTGACTTTGGCCCCTCTGCTGCTTGAAGGTCTGTTAGCTTATCCTTCAGGGACAGATCCTACCTATGTCATGACCAGGCCTCCATATTTGGACATAATCCTGAGAAACAGGCACACTTGCATAAAGAATTAGAAGGCATAACAGAAGGTCATAAATACATAGACACAGGACCACTCCTGGCCCTAACAGTTGATCCCATGAGTTGTCAGCTAATGTTGCAGATGTGCCTATAGTGGGCGTATCAGTTCATTCAGAAATAAGAAAATTATCCAGAGTTGGGTATTTTCTGGAACTTTCTGAATGGATTCTGACATTCAGCCAGAAAAGTGTGAGAACAGCCCAGAAGTGTGAGAACATCCCAGAAGTTTTTGAGGCAGCAACAGCTCACAAGGTTAGCCAATCCAGGAGTGCACTCACACCCTTAAGCTTCAGTGAGTGGGAAAAGCTCACAGCAGAGCCTTGTGAAGCTCTCGTGGTATATGTAGTGTCCAGCCATAGAGGCTGGGTAGGTTCCCCAGTAAAGGCGTGGATCTCAGCTACTCCAGGTAACATGATGTTGTCCCCAAATACTGTAACGTGGTACAAGTCTGATCAGTCCAAACACAAAGGATTTCTAAGTAGATTGAAATCTAAACATAAAAATACAAGGACAAGTAGTGACACCTGTATTCTCAGCATCCTGGGAGATAAGACTTAAGGCTTACAAGTTTGAAACCAGCCAGGGAAACTTAGCAATTTAGTGAGACTCTGCCTCAAAATAAATAAAGAATACTTAAGGATATAGCTCAGTATGAAGGTCATTTTTCCAAGTATCCAAAAAAATGAAAAAGATGGAGGAAGATAGTAGGTGTTTACAACAGGTGCCCTAGGTATTCAGGGAAGTAATTAGCAAGAAGACACTGCTTTTGAATTGGTGAGCTACTTTACCTAAATTCCTATGACAAATTGCATATTTTGTACTTTAAATCAACTAGGTTTTTCCTTCATTGTGAAGTACACTAACTAGGTCAGAGTGGTTTCATCAATTCTGTGTAGAAGAAAGAAGCGTCTTCCCACCCACATCCATTTTTCTCAGCAGCCACCCTGGGCTCTGAGGTCCACATCCAGAGAGGATATGCCACCTCATGCTCCCCATGGCACCCTTTTCTGCTTTTTTTTTCTGAGACAGGGTCTCGCTTTGCAGTTCAGGCTGGCCCTGAGCTCACTATGTAGCTCAGGCAAGCCTCGAACTCAGCAATCCTCCTGTCTCTGCCTCCCAAGTGCTGGGATTACAGGCGTAAGCCACCACGCCCGGCACCCTTTTCTGCCTTTTTTTTTTTTTTTTTTTTTTGAGACAGGGTCTCACTTTGTAGTTCAGGCTGGCTCTGAGCTCACTATGTAGTCCAGGCAAGCCTCGAACTCAGCAATCCTCCTGTCTCTGCCTCCCGAGTGCTGGGATTACAGGCGTGAGCCACCACGCCCAACCTTTTCTGCTTTTTGAATAATTTGTTTCCTCTCTCCATAGTGGATTCCTTGATCCCTTATTGTCCTCTGGTCACTCTTCACCTGAGTTCATGCCCTCCCATGAGACCTGGGCTGACCAGGGGAGCCATGTTGTTCACTAGGAAGGGATTCCTGAGAAGCTGTACCCCCTTGTCACCTAGCTGTTTCTCAACACATGCCCACACCCCTCTGATGCAGGCTTATATCTTGGCTTCCGCAGAGGGCTGGTTTCCTGCTGAGTGAGTGACAGGAACAAGGAAGGAGGTTCCTGACAAAGGCGGGATTGCAGTACTCTGGGCTCCTTGAGGACTGAGGCTTGCCTCCTGGCCTCCCTTCACCTCAGGGCTCCTGCCCCTCAAGATGTGCCGTGGGCCTGCTGTCTTCCATGTCCTTCAGCATGGGAATGGCTGTCATTGTTGCTTTTTCTTTATTGAGAATTCCTTTCTCTGTTGGTTCCAGTCACCAATTGACCTTTGTTGCTTCCTTCCCCATCTTTCTCTGCTTCGCTGGACGTGGCCCAGGGGAGTTCTCAGGTGTGTATCTCTCCCGTCTGTCTCCCATGGCCCCCCTCCCACTGTGGAGAGCAGCTGGAGTGGGGCACATACACGTGGGCGCTCCCCTGCTGCTGGCCATCACCAAGGGCTCTGCACTGACCCCTGATTGCTGCACCGGGCTGCCAGCCACTTAAGCCCTGTGCTTTGCTCACCGGCCTACTACTGCCCGAAAGCTGATTGGGTTTGCTCCACTTGCCAATGGCAGGCCCTTGATATCTGACCCCTTTTTTGAGCCTGAGAAGACCTCTAGGGAGCCATTGAGAATGTAAGTCAGTTGACCCAGTTGGGTCTCCAGTCTCCCTGTAATACCTGCTAAGCGCAGCCCAGGGCCTGTCTGACATGGGCAGCCAGGCTGAGCTCTTGCCTTGCTTTGCAGCAGGAGTCCCTGAAGCCCACCTGCCTCTCTGAGCCCATTCCCTGGTCCCAGTCTCTTCCACCCTGTCCTCTACCCCAGCATCTGGGGACAAGATGTTACTACATTCCCTACAGGTGGTTCTGGCCTGGCAGTCTGGTGTGCAGCCCAAGGATAAACTTTCCGGAAGGGGTAGCTGGCTCCATCCTGTTTCCTGACCTTCTCTTCCCCTCCTATAACTACCCTAACCCAGCCAGAATTGACCCTGAAACACCTTCCACCCTGCAGTCTACACAGGCTTAATGCGCTTCTTTTCTTTCCCTCCTCCCCTGCCCTGTTGCCCATCTCCTGTGGGACTGGGACGCTCCCGCAGTGCGTGATGATTTTTTTGGTAAGGCCAAGGCCCTGCTTCTTTGTGTATTTCTCCTATCTCTGGCTTCCTCTCTTCACACCACACCTTCTCATGCTTCATGAGCATCTGCTTTGTTCTGCATGGCAGGGGTGGTGGGGTCAGCAAAACTTGGCTGCAGGCTATCATGGGAGGCAGCTCCTCCCTCTGAGCTGCTGTAGGCAGAGCCTCTGAGCCCCCACAGGCCCAAGGCAGACCACTATACCAGAGAGCCCTGTGCCTGCTGTGCGCTGTCCAAAAGAGGCAGGCCCGTGTTTGAGGCAAATGAGGTCAGAATGGACAGCAGGTGGAGCCCTAGCCTAAGCACCCTGTGAATGTTTTTGTTGTTTCATGACTGCACAGATACGCGGCTGTTTTTGAAAGATCAGATTTGACACTTGTGGGGTTTATGGGACATGCCTGCAGGGAATTTGGTCTATGGAATCCACTGGTAACAAAGAGACCAAGTCAGTTCCTCCTCAGAAAGGCACTAGGGGCCCCTGTCCTCTTATTCAGGCTCCTCCATGCCTCCTAGTAGCCCACTTTATGGCCCAGGTCCTGCCAGACCTGCATGTATCCCCAGTGGACGGTCACACCTACCATGGGCCATCCCATCTTTGTGACTGGGTGTCTCTTTGAGTCCTGTGCTATCATCCCTCTCATTGTATCTCCAACATCTATTCACCTGGGGTATAGCTCCAAAAGGCCTGGAAAGTACCACCTCAGAAGGAGAGATCCTAGAGGTAGGCCCTGCTAGCTTACCTACTTCCTGTGCATAGGGACCTATGAAAACTACTTTGAGGGCCTGGTTATAAGCTCTAGACTATCACCATGAGGAGTCTGCTCTGTATATAGGCCACAGGCCTGGCAAGGAAGCCCATTCCCACTGTCTGGGGACCCCAGGTCCAAAACCCCTTTCCAAGGCCAACTTTATCACCTTGGCAGTCTGGGTCTCTACAGATATTGGGGAGGGCTCCAGAGAAGTTTGCTCTTGAGGCAAGTACAGTAGCATCAGGTTGGCCTCAAGTGCTCAGGGAAACCTTTCCACTTTTCATTGCAGGAATGGGAAAAGAAGTGGGGAACCTGCTGCTGGAGAACTCACAGCTTCTAGAAACCAAGTAAGAGGTCATGTGTGTCACACTAAGCAGCCCCCTCAACAGACCATACAGGAAGGACCACAGAAGCTCGTCGGTTACTGGCCACCTGAATAAGACCTTTATCATTGTCTCTAGTAGTGGGGAATAAGACCTTTATCATTGTCTCTAGTAGTGGGTACTCAGCAGCACCTCTATGTAGTATCTTCGAAGAGCTTATCTTAAGGACCCTTTGGCTAGGGTGACCACAGTTTGGTCCCCTGGTCAAATAGGTGGCCCCATACCCTCAGCCACATTCTTGACCAAGATGAACTCTCTAAGATAGGAACATGTAGGCCCCTCAAAAGTCCTGATAATGTGTCCTGATAAGGGCTCTGCCGAAACCCCCCCCCCCTTTCTGGCTTTTAAAGAAATGCTTTGAATGTGGTGAAGAATGACCTCATTGCAAAGGTGGACCAACTGTCAGGAGAGCAGGAGGTCCTGAGGGGCGAACTGGAAGCAGCCAAGCAGGCCAAGGTCAAACTGGAGAACCGAATCAAAGAGCTGGAAGAAGAACTAAAAAGGTGAGGGGGTTTGGGGCTGAGCAAGACTCAGGCTCCCAGGTAGGGTTTTTTGAGCATCTACTTCTCTTCATGTCCCCCTTTAATCTGGTCTCCTAAATCCTGGACAATCCTCAGAGCCCTGTTCTGCCCCAGGTGATTTTATGCATTCATTGCTCAGCCCACTGTGGGCTCCAGCTCCAGCCACTGGCCCAAGTTCCTTGTCTGTCCAAAGCTTTCCCTCCCTGTTTCCATCTACTCCTGAGCCTGCTGCGTGGAGTCCCATCTTGCACATTGCCTGTGAGTGAGGGAAGCAGCCTTGGCCACAATTCTTACCCCATTCCTTCATTAGCAGGGGAGGCCACGTTCCCTCAGTTTCCCAGTGCTTGAATTAGCCAGGGTCTGGCCTCCTAGCCCCTGGGCTCCTGTGTCCTGGCTCTAGACCTGTTGTGATAGGAGGAATAATGTGGAAGAGAGCCAGTGGAAGCCAAGTCTGCTCTGGACTTGCCTGGTCCACCTCACTCAGGAGTGTCCCTGGCCTCCCTGCCTCACACTATTTTTTTTTTTTTCTCCCTTCAGATAGTCCTGCAAAATGGTCCAGGCTGGCCTTCTATCCACTATTGTAAGCCTGGCTGGCATCTATTCTGGAGATCCTGCCTCAGTCTCCTAGGTGCTGGGATCTTAGGCATACACAGCCATTCCTGGTCCCTCTTAGGCTTTGACTACCTTTTCCTTGGTCAGAACACCCAGAAGTCTGGAGTTTGGGGTCATGTGAGGCAAGGGTATAAGGCCCCCTTGACCCCTAGCAACTGACCAGATCATTCAGAGCCATCATTGGGGTCCCTGTGGTGCAAACCCTGAGCCTGGACATTCATGAGGGCATTGCAGGACCCTCACCCTCTACTTCCTCTTTCGTCCTACAGAGTGAAGTCAGAGGCTGTCATTGCTCGTCGTGAGCCCAGAGAAGAGGTGGAGGATGTAAGCAGCTATCTCTGTACAGAATTGGTATATTCCACTATTAACCTGTGGGTGTGGGCATGGGTGGGCAGGGGTGTGGGGTGGGCTTCCTAGGACTGGGCCCTTTCCACCCCATTCTGTGTGACCTCTGAACCTGGTGGTGCCTTAGTCCTCACCCTGCTCTGTGACTTTGTGGTATTACAGCCTCTCCCTTGGAAAGTCTCACCCTGGCATGAGACGAGGCCCCCTCCCAGCCTCACTCTTAGTGAATACAGTCTACAGTCCCAAGCCACTCCCTTTTCCCACCAAGTAAATCTGCAGTGCCAGGATTTGCTATGTCTTCCTAGATACCATGCCTAGGAGCCATAGTGTTCTAAAGAAAACCACCTGCAGCCTAGAGGGTTAGGCCCTCAACTTGGAGCCCCAGCCTCCTGCAGAGCTTGAATAAACAGCCTGCGCTCCTGTGACAAGGCCATCTTCCTTAGCAGAGGAAGTCACACTAGACCTCGACCTCAGCACTTTATAGCTCAGTCCAGGGAGAGTGATGATAAAGGTACTGTGTCGAGGGTTCAAAAGATGTTAGCCACAGCTTTCTGCCCAGGCTGTGCAGCTCCCACCTCCAATAGTAGGAGAGACCAAGCCCAAGATGAATAGTGGCTCCCTAGACTCCTTGTGTGAGCAGTGACTGGACTAGGATTCAGTCCCTGCCAAGCCTAAATTTAGATGTATTAGGCAGGAGGGGCAGGGTACCTCTCCATAAGCACCCCACCCCTGCAGCTATGCTGGTCTCCCACCATTGTCCAACAAGCTGAAGGCTGTAAGGAGCACAGTGGTGGATCCATTCAAGTCACTCAAATCTAAAGCATTCTACTGTCGAGACCTTGCCCAGAACTTTCCTTCTTGTATTTCACATGGACCAGTCCCTCAGGTTCTTTACTTGACGCATTAGGAACCTGTAGGAAGAGTTACCTATGTTGTACCCTCGAGGGTATCATGGGACATTCTAGAAACAGGCAGCCCTGAGGGCATAGGTATACTCACCATTCCCCTCTCCCCTGCCCACATCCTTCCCACTATCACTTGCCTGAGCTCTGCAGGATGTTGGCATTTGAATCACTCACTTAGAGGCCACGTCACCACATAGGACACAGGTGCCACAGAAGAAACGAGGTGTCTGGACTGACCCCAGCCCTGCTTACTCAGCTGAGCCACTGGCCTCTCTCACCTCTGCAGGACAAAATTCCAATGGCTCAGCGCCGCCGCTTCACACGGGTGGAGATGGCCCGAGTGCTCATGGAGCGCAACCAATACAAGGAACGGCTGATGGAGCTACAGGAGGCTGTGCGGTGGACCGAAATGATCAGGTAGGTCTCGCTGCCCTGCACTCCACAGACCCCAGAGATGAGCTCGTGTCTCTAGTCTGGGCTGTGGTCCCTTAGTGAGGGGTTGTGCATTATCCCCAGTGATGGAGTGGAGCCTCACCTTCACTGTCTCTGGCTCCCTGGTAGGGATGCCAAGGGGCTAGGAAGTTCCTTCTCTTGCCTTCCCTGCAGAGCATCCCGAGAGCACCCATCTGTCCAGGAGAAAAAGAAGTCCACCATCTGGCAGTTGTGAGTGCTGCACCCTGGGGGACTGGTGGGCTGCGCTGAGGCTCCTGCCATTCACCCTCTGTGCTTCCACTGCTAGCTTCAGCCGCCTCTTCAGCTCCTCCTCCAGCCCTCCTCCAGCCAAGCGGTCCTACCCCTCAGTGAACATCCACTACAAGTCACCCACCGCTGCCAGCTTCAGCCAGCGTCGCAGCCACGCCCTTTGCCAGATCTCAGGGGGCAGCCGGCCCTTGGAGTTCTTCCCTGATGAGTGAGTGTCCCACAGCCCCTGCTGACCTCTGACCTACAAAGGGTGACGAGTGACAGAGCCCTTCTCTGCTGAGTCCAGAGGAGGATATGGGGGGCAGGTCTTCACCTCACTGTGCTGCGGGTCAAGGAAAATGCTCTCCCCTCATTCATCATAAGGAACGTGGCTGGTCGGTTCTAGCTCTAGTGTTCTGTAACAGATGCACCTTGCCAGACTGTACTTTTTTTTCAGCCTGCCTGGAACTTACTGTGTAACCCAGGCCGGCCTCTAACTCATGGTAATCCTCTTGCCTCAGCCTCCTAAGTGCTGGGATTACAGCCTATACCACCATGACAGGCAAAGGCTGCACTTTCTGACAGCCTCTCTTAGTCTCTGGGGACTGTGCTGGGCATCTGGCTGCCTTAAGGAACTGTTTTGGGCACACCCTGATGAACCACTGACCAGATCCTGCCCCAGGCTGCAGTGATGTCTGCCAGCTAAGCCCTAAGACCCAGGCAACATAGCAGGCTTCTGGGCAGGGGCAGATGTTGGGTGTGACATTTCAACACAGGGTCAGTCACATCTCGTGCTGGAGATGTCCCTCCTTCGGATGGGGCCCAACAGCCAGCAAAAGGCAAAGGGAGACTAAGATAGGATCCTAGGGAGTGCAGATGTTCTGTAAGGCAGCCCTGTGGGCTCTGTGTGTCCTGGGCTTGCACAGGCCACTTGGACAAAGACCTGGCCTTTCATTCTTCCCCACCCAGTGATTGCACATCCTCTGCCCGGAGGGAGCAGAAGCGGGAGCAGTACCGCCAGGTGCGCGAACATGTGCGCAATGATGATGGGAGGCTGCAAGCCTGTGGCTGGAGCCTGCCCGCCAAGTACAAGCAGGTATGTGTAAGGACAGGACCACAGGAAGGGAATAGGAGGGGGATGGAGATGGTCGGGGTGGTAGGCAGAGCTGGGGTGGTGCAGGATTGAAACATACAGTGAGGGTGCGCAAGGCCAGACTGGCACCACCCCTCAGCCTGGCCAGGGCAGACTCTAGCCCTGGGGGAGGGAGCAAGGTGGAGCTCTGCAGCCCCTGCTGCTCACTGCTTAGCCCCGGAGGGCCAGGCTTGGCTGACCTGGGGTTCTAAAGGATGAGTGCCCAGCCGCACCTGGCCTTGTGCTCACAGTGCCTTCCTGCTCTGTATAGCTGAGTCCCAATGGGGGCCAGGAAGACACACGGATGAAGAACGTGCCTGTCCCTGTGTACTGCCGCCCTCTGATAGAGAAGGACCCTACCATGAAGGTGAGCCCAGAGGATCCCAAAGGACCACCCCAGAAACAGAGCAGCAGGTCTGGGAAGTAGGCAGGGGAGCTGTATGTCAGACCCACATCCTTAATCTTGCAGCTATGGTGTGCTGCCGGTGTCAACCTGAGTGGGTGGAAGCCAAGTGAGGAGGACTCTGGAAATGGAGTCAAGCCCATGCCAGGCCGTGACCCTCTGACTTGTGACCGGGAAATAGAAGATGAACCCAAGAGCAATCACACATCCCCAGAGAGGAAGAAGGTCAGTGTGGCATCAGGCCCCTACCGCCGCCTCTTCCATCCTTTGTCTCTGGACAGCCTGCTACAGGGTAGACTGAAAAGGACAAGCTAGAGGATGGTGCCTACTGTGAGGCTGAGTGGGGGGAGAGGTACTTCAGAGGTCAGGGGGCAGTTTCTTCTCTTCCACAGGATAGGCATGGGCAGAGCTGCATCTGGCTCTCACCAAGAACCCAAGAGCTAGGACTGCAGTCAGGAGACTGTGCCTAGAGCTGTGGTGGCTGCTGCTTTCTCCTTAGTGCCCACTTGGGGTCAAGAACAAAGCAAGGCTTCTTGATTCATGCAGAGGAAGGACAATGAAATGGGTTCAATGTGGAAGGAGGCAAAAGGCTTCTTAGTTGGAGTCCAAGGAGTAGTTTTATATCCCAGCTTAATTTGGGGATTAGGTATTTCTCTTGGAAATGAACCATCTAGACGGGGTTCTCAGTTCTCTGGGCTACAGGCAAGGGCAACCATGTCCTCTGACGCCATGGTCAAGGAGAAATCCTGTGAAATCCCAGGAGATTCCTGGGCACCACTCTGATCTCCTATGCTCTAAAACAGGCAAAGGAGCTACCTGAGACAGATGCTACCTGCAGCCGGGTATGGATCCTCACCAGCACCCTGACCACCAGCAAGGTGGTCATCATCGACGCCAACCAGCCAGGCACTGTTGTGGACCAATTCACAGTCTGCAATGCCCATGTCCTGTGTATCTCCAGCATTCCTGGTGAGTCCTGAGCCCTGCACCAGCAGGTACTACCCATGGATGGGCAGGCACAGCTCATCAAAGTTTGGGTTCATGGTGGTATTCTTTACTTCCACCAAGGGCTGACTAGGATGTTAAGTAAATGGGGGGAATAGCCCTGTTAAGAATGTGAGTGGACAATGAGACGCGGACAGACCAAGTCAAGTCATGCAGGGGCACATGTCTAGTAGGAAGCTTGCTGATGATCTTGTTCTGTCCATTGCTGGTGCTGACTCAGAGGAGACCCTGAGGTCACACTTAGATGGTTAGAAGTGATATGTGGTGCTAGAGATTTAGCTCAGTGGCCCTGCCCCTGCCTCACAAGCACAAGGTCCTGTGTTTGATCCCCAGTACTGGGAAAAAAACAAAAAGTGACAGGTAGGGCATAGGTGGCCCAAACTAAAACATTGCTTAGAGGGCCGGAGATTTAGCTCAGTAGTTCCTGCGCCTACCTCGCAAGCACAAGGTCCTGAGTTCGATCCCAGTAACCACGTAGAATGCTGGGTGTGGTGGCT
>PVIC010009040.1:33336-46723 GCA_004025085.1 Thryonomys swinderianus | reverse complement strand
CTTTGTAGTTCAGGCTGGCCCTGAGCTCACTATGGAGCCCAGGCAAGCCTCGAACTCAGCAATCCTCCTGCTTCTGCCTTCTGAGTGCTGGGATTACAGGCGTGAGCCACCACTCCCGCGCTGTGGTATGTGGTATTGATTGCTGGTGGGCATGAGTCACCACGCCCAGCATTGCATGTGGTTACCAGGATAGAACTCAGGACCTTGCGCTTGTGAGGCTGGCGCCAGAACCACTAAGCTGAATCTCCAGTCCCTAGAATACTTTTTTTTTTAATTGCATTTCTCAAGTAACCAAAGTGAGGAATTTTTTCATATATATATATATATACATACATATACATATATATGTTTGTATGTATATGTGTGTGTATGTATGTGTGTGTGTGTATATATATATATATATATATATATATATATATATATATATATATATAGGCTGTTTGTACTTCTTCATTTAAGAAATATGATTTCATTTCAGATAAAAGCCTTTTAATTTGTGGTAGTGTCCAATTTAGGATGTGAGTCTGCTCTTATAGGTAGAACACAATCCAATCAGAGACCAAATCCCACATAGCTTTCAGTAGGATTAGGATCGTGCTGGTTTTAGTATTTCAAATCTACAAATATTCATGCTGATCCTGGCTTCTGGTCCACGTATTAAATCCTGAGTCTTTTGCCATTTGATACTCTACATGCCTCTTACTAATCTGACCATGGTTTCCTGACTTTATATGTCTCCTATGGCTGTCCTTTACCCAGATGCTGTGGATTTCTAAAACTGAGAGCATTGAGGTGAAGCCCATATACATCAGATCTGACTCTAGGGTTGAGTAGCTGCTTTGAGTCTTGGGTTCAGTTGACCCCTCCCTAAAATGACATCTGACCAAGAACTGTCCCAGTGGATGATACAGTCACTTGGACTGAAGTCACTCATCAGTTGTTGTAGCTGCTGACATCAGCTTCTCCATTCTATTGTCCATGGAGGCCTTTGGAGTCATGGTGTCTCTATAGAGTTGATCGTTTGCACCTCACGATCCATGAGCCAGGAGAAAGTGCTGTTTAAAGGAAACATTTAAATCAACAGTAAATTTATATACTGAACATCAGAGGATAGAAAACACTACTCCATGCAAAAGAACCTCCCGAATTTCAAATATAACTATTTTATTTACAAAGTAGATTTCAAACTACAATAGATCAGAAGAAACAGAGAAGTTCACTACATACTTGTTAAAAGAACAATCCAAGGCAAGAAATAGAAAGTATAATTATATGTGCACCAAATACTGGCACATCCACCTATATAAAATAAAGCCTAATGAATATGAAAAGTCAGACAATCACTGAAAGAATTATGATGGAGATCACAATATCTCACTGATACAAACAGATGGATCAAGTAGACAAAAAGTCAATGAAAAATTATCAGAGTGGAACCAAACCTTTGAATAAATGAATTTAGTAGATATCTACAGAGTGTTCAATTCAAAAACAACATAACACAAGTTCTTTTCACTGGCATATAGGACATTCTCCAAAGTAGACCACATAGTAACCTGTAGAAAATGCTTAAGCAAACACAAAGGAATTCAAGTGATCCCATGTCTATTATCACGTCATAATGTAATGAAATTCAAAATTGATGCCAAAAGATACCACAAAACTACATAACACAAGGAAATTAAATGACACCATTCCTAACCCCCAGTGAGTCACCAAAGAAATTAGACAGTTTCCTCATTAAACAGTAATGCCAGTATGTCATACTGGACCGTATGGGATGCAGTGAAAGTGACCATATGAGGGAAATTTATACCAATGAATTCCCACATCAGAAAAACAGAACAAACTTAAATAAGTAACCAAATGTGAAAGCTTAAGGGCTTTGAAGAAGAACAGGAAGCTAAACCCACAGAGCAGAGGAGACACAAAATTATAAAGATCAGAGCAAAAAATAATGTAATTGAGACTAAGAAAACAATAAAAAGAATCAATGAATTAAAGTTTATTTTTTGAAAAATTAAAAGACAAAACCTTAGCCACACTTGTCAAAAAATGAAAAAAAAAGAAAAATTTAAATCTGTGCATGCAACTAGGACTGAAAAAAGTGAATCAAAATGCAAATTTTAGAAATCCAGAAAATCATCAGTAGCTCCTTTGAGAACCTATACTGTAATAAGATGGAAAGCTCAGAAATGGATAATTCACAGATACAAACAAATTACCAAAGCTGAATCAAGAAGACATAAAATTCTAAATAATCTAATATTACTCAATGAAATTGAAGAAGTATAAAAAATTACAAGCAAAGAAATGCCTAGATCCTGATTATTTACTACTAAATTATGCAAGAAATTAAGAGATCTAATATCACTGCTCTTCAAACATATTAATGAAACTGAAAAGGAAACAATACTCCACAATGCATTCCTCAAGGATGTCTTACTCAGGTATCCAAATGAAACAAAGATCTAACAAAAAAATAAAATTATAGGTCAATCTCCTTAATGAATATAGATACAAAATCCTCAATAAGGAAGTGTCAAACAAAATTCAGCCAATCATCAAGATTATATATTATGACCAAGTAGTGTTCATCCCAGGGATGCAAGGATAGTTCAATATATGCAAATCAATAAATGCAATATACCACATTAACAGAACCTAGGACAAAAATCACATGGTCATTGTAATAAATGCAGGGACACATTTGGAAAATTGGAATAGAAGGTCTTTATCTCAATCTGATAAAAGCTATCTATGACAAAAAAAACTACTAACATCATACTAAATGGTAAAATCCTGAAAACCTTCACTCTAAAAAGAGGAACAAGACTTGCATACCCAACATTAACCTTCTTATTCAATATATTTCTGAAAACTAGCTCAAACACTTAGACAGGGAAAAAAATAAAAAAGAATAAGAATAGCAAAGAAAGAAGTTAAATAATTATTACCTGTTGATGACATGATACTCTACATGGAAGATCTTAAAAACTCCACAAACAGGTTCCCATAACTAATAACCAAATTCAGTACTATAGCAGTACACATGTTCAACACACAAAAATCAATAGCTTTCCTGTATGCAAAAAACTTCACTGACAAGGCAATTAGATAAAAGGACACTTTTCACAATATTCTCAGGAAAAAAGAAATTAAATACTGAGCAATCAGTCTAACAAAGGAAGTGAAAGATCTATACATTAAAAACTGCAGTATTCTAAAAAAAAAGATCAAAAAATATCATAAAATGGAAAGACATTCCCTGTTGCTTGATATGCAAAACAGATATAGTAAAAATTGCCGTACTTCCCAAATTATTGTACACATTTAAGGAAATCCCAATCAAAATACTTATAGCTTTCTTCACAGAACTATAGAAAACAATCCTAAAATTCATTTGGGATTAGAAATAAAATAGCAAAAGCAATTCTGAGCATCAAGTGCAAAACAGAGGGCATCATAATATCCTATTTGAAGGTATACAATGAACCTATCATGAGAAAAAATATATAGCACAGGCAACAACAACAAAAACCAGACCCAA
The DNA here is from genome assembly GCA_004025085.1 of Thryonomys swinderianus. Classification (NCBI taxonomy): domain Eukaryota; kingdom Metazoa; phylum Chordata; class Mammalia; order Rodentia; family Thryonomyidae; genus Thryonomys; species Thryonomys swinderianus. The sequence goes on along the minus strand of PVIC010009040.1, from coordinate 43,173 downwards.
AGATCAATGGAAAAGGCACAGAAGAAAACGCCAAAGCACACTCCACTAACTTATCTTTGACAAAAGGATCAAACATTTTTGCAGGAAGAAAAAGAGCACCTTTAATAAATGGTGCTTAGAAAACTAGCTTTCTAAATGCCAAATATTGAATCTAAACCCCTATCTCTCATAATTCACTAGACTAAAATTAAAATGCATCAAACATCAAAATATTAAAACAGATACACTAAATTTTCTGGAAGACAAATGACAAAACTGGAAGATAACTATGTAGGCAAAGACCATATAAACAAAACCTGATTGTATAGGAAATATTACAAAGAATCAAAACACAGACCTTGTAATTAATCAACATTGCCTACTTCTCCAACTAGAATTCCCATGCTTTAATCACCTGTCTCATAAATGAAATTCAAGGATTAAAAACACAATCTTCAAATACACTTGTTAATGGTGTTTAGTGATGAGGCCTTAGATGCTAATTACATTAGGTGACAGTGAAGGATCTTTGTGTGATTGGTAATGTTATAAGGAAGAAGGATCCGAGCTACCATACTTCCACTTTCTTGTGCTGTGTTCTCACTATGATAAAGCAAAACAAACAGTAGGTTTTGATATCTTCACACTGGACTTCTACCCTTTACTACTGTGAGAAATAAGTGTGTGTATAAATTACCACATCTATGATGTTCAGTTATAGAGGAAGAAAATAAAATAAGACCAACATTTTTTTAAACTGAATTCTTTATTGGTACATTTTATACACATCTCACAATCACACATAACATTGGGGAATTTTACCAGTATAAGACACAAGTTAATTCTCATTTTTACCCACATCCCTATCCACCCACACCTTCCCACCCCGTATATACATGCTCTTTTATTTTCTTTCAGAATCATATTTATTCCTTCCCCTCATTACATTCCCACACCAAATTTCCTATGGAAATTTCCCACTCTACAAAAACTGTCATACTTTCTAGAGCTCATTTACATCTACAATTGCTCATATCAAAGAGAAGATCTGGTATTGGCCTGTGATCTATTTATTTCACTTATTACTATGTCCTCCAGGTGTATCCATTTGCACGTAAATGAATCAATCTTGTCATTCTTTATGGCATAATAATACTCCATTTTATTAAACAAACAAACAAACAAACAAACAAACACATCTTCTGTATCCAGTTTCCAGTTCATGGGCATTTGGGTTGTTTCCAAGATTGACATATCACGAACTGAGTTGCTATGAAGAAGGGTGTACATCTGTCTTTCCAATGTGATTTTTAAAAAATTCCTTTGGGTACATTCCTAGCAGGGGGATGGCAGGATCAAATGGGACCCCTAGTCCTAGTTTTCTGAGAAATCTCCACACAGATCTCCACAATAGTTGCACAAGTCTGCAATCCCACCAACAATGAAGAAGGGTTCCCTTCTCCTCAGAGCCTTGCCAGCATTTATTGTTGGTTGATTTTTTAATAGCAGTCATTCTTTGTGCAGTGAGTAAAATCTCACTGTATTTTTTCATTTGCATCTCTGAAAGACCAGTGATGTTGAGCATTTCTTCATATGCTTCTATATGCTTTGACTTCTGCCTCTGAGAAGTGTCTGCTCATTTCAGATGTCCACTTTCAAACTGGGTCTTTAAACTTGGGGAGGCTGATCTGTTTTTCTTTATATACTGTAGATAATGGAACTTTGTATGATAAACAGCTAGTAAAGATTTTTTTCCAAGGATGTTGGTTGTCTTTTAGCAGTGCCAGTGACTTCTTTTGCTGTGCAGAAGCTTTTCAGTAGGATGAGATCCCATTCGTTGATTCTTTCTGCTAGTTCTTGTGCTATAGAGGTTTTATTCATAAAGTCTCTACCTAAGCCAATGTTTCCAAGAGTTTTACCTAGCCTGTTTTCCAGCAGGCTTATTGTTTCTGTTTTAATGTTTAAGTCTTGAATCCATTATGAATTTAGTTTTCTACACGATGAAAGAGATAGGTCTAGCTTTAGATTTTAGCAGATTAAGGCCTAGTTTTTCCAGCACCATTTGTTAAAGAGGCTGTCTTTCCTTCATTGAGGATGTTTGGCTCTTTTGTCAGATAAGGTGGCTTAGTGTATCCGGGGTTGTTTCTGGATCTTCTAATCTCTTTCACTGGTCCTCGGGTCTGTTACTTTGCCAGTACCATGCAGTTTTTATCACAGTGGCTTTATAGTAGAGTTTTAAGTTGGGCATTGTAATACCCCCTGACATTCCTGGTTGTTTAAAATTGCTTTTGGTATGCTAGGTCTCTTGTGGTTCCAGATTAATTTTTGGATGATTTTCTCGAGCTCTGTGAAGTATAGTGTTGGAATATCAATTGGAATTGCATTGATCTGTATAGTAGTTGTGGGAGTATAGCCATTTAGATGACGTTGGTTCTCCCTACCCAGGAATAAGGAATATCTTTCCACTTTCTGATTTCCTCTTCTCATTTTTCAGAGTCCTATAGTTTTCAAAGTAGAGGTCTTTCACTTCCTTTGTTAGGTTGATCCCTAGATAGTTCATTTTTCTGGGTACTATTGTGAAAGGGATTGATTCCCCAATTTCTCTTTCAGTGAGTCTGTTGTTTGTGTAGACAAAAGCTGTTGATTTTTGAGCATTGACCTTGTATCGAGAAACACTACTAAATTTGGTAATTAAGTCCAGCAGTCTTTTGGTGGAGTTTTTAGGATCCTCTAGATAGAATACCATATCATCAGCAAATAATGACAGTTTAACTTCTTCCTTTCCTATCTTTAGTCCTTTTATATCTTTGTCCTGCCTGATTGCTATGGCTAATGTTTCCAGCACTATATTGAACAAGGGTGGTGACAGCAGGCATCCTTGTCTCATTGCTGATCTTAGTGTAAAAGCTTTCAGCTTTTGGCCATTAAATATGATGCTGGTTGTTGGTTTCTCATAAGTAGCTTGTATTAAATTGGGATAAAGTCCATCTATTCCAATTCCCTGTAGGGTTTTGATCATGAATGGTTTTTCAATTTTGTCAAATACTTTTTCTGCATCTATTGAAATGATCATATGTTATTTCTCCTTGAGTCTGTTAATATAGTATAATACATTTACTGATTTACCTATGATGAATCAGCCTGCATCCCTGGGATAAATCTGACTTGACTGGGGTGTATGATTTTCTTGATAACTCTCTGTAGTCTGTTTGCTAGTATTTTATTGAGGATTTTGGTATCAATGTTCATTAGAAAAATTGGCCTGTCGTTTTCTTTTTTGGCTAGATCTTTTTCTGCCTTTGGATTCAGGGTGATGTTTGCCTCAAGGAATGATTTGAGGAGTACTGCTTCCCTTTTGATTTCACTAAAAAGATTGAGAAATACTGGCATTAACTCTGCTTTAAAAGTTTTTTAGACTTCAGCAGTGAAGATGTCAGGACCAGAGCTTTTCTTTGTTGGTAGGTTTTTTTATTACGTTTTCAATTTCCCAGATTGATTTTGGGTTGTTTACCATTTTTATATCCTCCTCGTTCAGCTCTGTAAGTTTATATGTGTCTAGGCATCTATCCATTTCTTCTAGTTTTTCCATCTTTTTGGAGTACAAATTTTCACATCCCTGTTTATTATCCTTTGGACTTCCACTGGATCTGTGGTGATTTCCCTGTTTTCATTCCTAATAGCATGGATTTGAGCCTTTTCCTTCTTTTGTTTGACAAAGTTGGCTGAGGGTCTGTCGATTTTATTTATCCTTTCAAAGAACCAACTCTTCGATTCATTAATTCTTTGTATTGTTCTCCTTGTCTCCATTGCATTAAATATTGCTCTGATCCTTACAATTTCCTGCCTACTATGAGCTTTGGGTTTGTCTTGCTCTTCTTTTTCTAATTGTTTGAGGTTCATCATTACATTGTTTATTTCAGTTTGCTCTACTTTCCGAGTGTAGGCATTCAGCGCTATGAATTTCCTTAGTAGCACTGCTTTCATTGTGTCCCAAAAATTCCTGTATGTTGTACTGAGGTTTTCATTTAGTTGAAGAAATTTTTTTTAACTTCTTTTGTCACCATTGGTTGGTTAACAGAGTGTTGTTAAATTTTCATGTGTTTGTGAGGATCTTGGAATTTCTTTTGTTATTCAGCTCCAGTTTGAAGACACTATAATCTGACAGTATGCAAGGGATAACCAGTTCTTCTGCATTTACTTAAGCCTATTCTGTGGACTAGGATGTGATCTATTTTGGAGAATGATCCATGAGCAGCTAAGAAGAATGTGTATTCTGACTTTGAAGGGTGAAATATTCTGAAGGCATCTGTTAAGTCCATTTGCTCAAAAGTTTGATTTAGCTCAAGTATTTCCTTATTGATTCTTTGTCCAGTTGATGTGTCAACTTGCTAGAGTGGAGTATAAAATTCCCTACTACTATTGTATGAGTGGTTATCTGGTTTTTCATGTCCATTAATGTTTGTTTTATATAGTTGGGTGCATTAGAGTTTGGTGCATAAATATTTATGATTGTTATTTCTTTCTCTTGGATACTTCCCTATATGAGAATATAGTGACCTTCTTTATCTCTCTTAATCTCTTTGGGTTTGAAATCTATTTTATCTGCAAACAAGATAGCTACACCTGCTCTTTTGCAGTTTCCTGTGGCATGAAGGATTGTTTTCCAACCCTTTATTTTCAATTTATGGGTTTCCTTCTGAATTAGGTGTGTTTCCTGTATGCAGCAGATGGTAGGATCTTGCTTCTTAATCCACTGTGCTAGTCGGTGTCTTTTAATTAGCCCATTGAGTCCACTGACATTAATGGTTATGACTCGTATGGACATATTCAGAGCTGACATGTTTCTCTGTTCTTGGTTCTTTTCTTCCTTGCTTTTCCCCTTTTCCATTTAGTTTCTTGTTTGCCCCAATGAATTCACTCTCCTGGGTCTCGTGTGTATGGAAATTTCTGTGTTTTTTTCCAAGATGTTCTTTAGGATGTTTTGGAGTGCAGGTTTCATATTTGTGAAGTTTTTCAGGTGTTCTTTATCATGGAATTATCTTATTTCCCCATCTATTTTGAAAGATAGTTTTGCTGGATACAACTGTCTAGGGTGGAGGTTGTTTTCCTGTAATGCTTGAAACACTTCCCTCCAGGCTTTCCTTGCATTGAGTGTTTGTGTTGAAAAGTCTGCTGATCTTAATGGGCTTCCCTTTGTAGGTGATTTTCTTCCTTTTTCTCACTGCTTTCAGTATTTCATTCTTTAGATGTATATCTGGAACCTTGATAATTATATGTCTAGTTGTACATATTTTTATATGATGGACTTTTGGAGTCCTCATTATTCTGTATGTCCAATTCTTTCCCTGTGAAGTTTTCTGCCATTATCTTTGACAATGTTTTGTTTTTTTTAATGACTTTTGCACTGTCTCTTGCTTCCTCAGTGACTCCAATCAGTCTTATATTATTTTTCTTTGAGTCATCTAGAAGGTATTGGATTGATTTCTCATGGTCCCTTTCCCTTTTCCATACATTATGTGTTTCCTGTTCACTGGCTACTATGCTGTCCTCTAGGTCTGAGATTCAGTTCTCTGGTTCATTCATCCTACTTCGCAAACTTTTGTTCTCCTTCATCATTGCCTGGAGCTCTTCTTGGAGCGGTTTAAAAGGTTCCATGGCTTCTGCTATCTTGGATTCTATCATCTCACTGATCTCTTCTTTAGTGATGACCTTTACTGAGGACAGTATGTGTGTTTTGATCTCAGAGATGAGTTCTGATTTCTATTTCACTAGATCTGCTTTAGTTACCATCTCAAAAAGACCTGGTGTTTGAGCTTCAGTTTGTTCTATTTCCCTTTTCTCTGAATTTTCCTGTGGTGGTGACCTTTGTGTCTGTTTTTTTGTATATTTTCTCATTTCTACTCTTTTGTTATTACTAATGGCATTTAATTTTTTGCCTGATGCCAGGGCAATGTTTGTTGCAAGTCTCTTTCTTTCTGTTATTTGGGACCCTTTGGAAGTGGTACGTTGAAACTGTAGTGACCCTTGAGAGTTCTCACTTCTGACACATCATGGGAGGTATTTGAACAGAACAATTACATCATCTTTGTTACCATAATACAATCAGTACCAATATCAGTATTGAACACTGTAAATGAAATGAAAAATTTTGATAATTTCTATTCTGAAGACTTTGAACTCATGAGTTACCTCTATGTCCATATACCAAAATTCAGAAATAATCTGCAATGTGTATACAACATGCACTTCGTAAATGTACCCCCTGAACCCTTTGGGGATAAAAGGTCCCTGGTGAATCAGTGAGGTAGGAAGGAAGAAGGAGAATAAAATAGTTTTAGCAGATTTATAAAGATCACATAGATTTCGAGAAATTCATGTACACCAGTGGGTAACAGAGGCTAAAAGGACATATATAAAACAGTACCAACTGTATGCTGTAAGACCTCTGGAGACTTTGCACACCTTCTTATAATAATACAGAGAAAGAAGTAGGGCAGCCTAAGAGTCTTTTACTTCTGGGTATTGGTTCTGACAGGAAGGTAGGAGAGGGTGTGGGGACTAGAGGTGAGATCTAGGTGTAGATGGCAAAGCAGAAGCTAGATTCCCTTTTCTATACAGATGTAAGCAATACTGAGAGCAAAAACCCAGAAAGTTGGGCCGATTTAGGGCCAGCAAAGTAGGAAAATAAGAAAAACAATAGTTATTTCAAAATGAAGGAATAAAAAGAGTAACAACAGCATCATAGTCTGTAATGACAATATACCATGCTAAATGCATTAGTTAAAAAGAAATATCCATCAACTTTTATCTTGCCTGGTCTGTCTCCACACAGCTCCGGGTGGAGTGGGGGCCACCCTGGATGTTGCAAATGGCTCTGGTTCTGGTCGGCTGGCCTGGGTCTTCACCTGGCCATGCTGGGGTGGAGTGGGGTCTGTCCCAAGGTCCTAGATGACGCCGGGTCCAGTTGACAGGTCTGGGGCGTCAGCGGGCCACCCTAAGACCAACTTTCACATAGAAAAGCAGCACTTCCATTATTATTTGAGATATATTTCTATTTCTTGAGGCTTTATTTGTCAGACCAGTGTTCTGAGCAAAAAGGTAGAACAGTGAATGCTAGTAGCATAGCTCTGGAAATCAACACCCCAGAGATGAAATAGAAAGGTGTAGAAGACATGTGAAAACAAAAAGAAAACTGACAGAGGAGAAGAAAATAGGGTCTACTGCCACAGAAGAAATCCATTGTTGATGTAGACTGAAGAACATGTGACTAATGATCAGCTGTGTACCTACCCTGGCAGAGATCAGCAGAAACCACTGTGCTGCTCACTGAGAAGAAACAGACTGGACCTGTGGCAAACGTATAGATGATATTTCCCCAAAACCCATTGTTTATGTTGTGGGGAGGGTGTTCCTAAGTGAGGCTTGCACAAATGGTAGCTGACGGTTGGGCTGCCATTTTGTGCAGACAGTCATGTGGTTTAACTTCAAAAGTAGAACAGCAAATTTTATTCCAGGTTCACTCTGTTATCCGGAGAGAAAGAAGGGGGGAATCGTCCATTCTCAGGGAACTGCCAGAAACTGTTTACCAGAGTGAGAGAATTTTTTCTGAGAAATAGAGAAGGTGGGGCCTCAGTTCTGAGCAGAGAGGCCTGCACTTGAACTCTGACAGCAAAACAGTGTAACTTTATTCCAGGGTCACTTTGTTGCTGAGAAAGAAGGGAAGAGCCATCCAGTCATAGGACATCCCCAGCAATAGTTCAGCAGATTGAGGAAATTTATTCTGAGAAGTAGAGACCAGGTCCAGATAAACTCCCCTCTCAGGACCACTCAGAGTCACTAAAACTGGCCCCAAGCTGCAAACAACTGAGGCCTCATCTCTGCTCAGTGGCCAGAGTTGTGGGTGGGGAAATAGCCTTGACTATGACAGGAAGGGGGTATTCTGCCCCCTGAACTCCCAGCAGGTACACAAGCAAACGACCTGAGCCAATAGTGAGAAAAAGGGGCCCGCCCTTGTTACCCTTATTACCAGAAAGTGAAATAGTAAAACACGTGGAATAGGGGAGCCCTTTGAAGAACTGGGAGGGGTCAGTAGGGCACAGAACTTAGAATAGCAAAGGCTGCCACAGCGACTGAGAGAGCTATGTGGACAGGATCATGGTGGGGAGACTTGGTCAAAACATCTGGAAGACTGCTGTCTGGGGAAAGGCCCAGCTCTCACCTCCAGATATCAGAAGCAGACCATATCCAGCCTCCGTTTTATTACACATCTTTTGCTGTCTCAAACCGTAACAAAGAACTATGGATACCGGAGGAAATATTATATTTTTAATCTTTATTTATTCGAATTTTTATTAGTATATTATGAATACACATCATGATCACACTCAATATTGAGAATTTGACATGACTTAATTCTCATTTTTTCCCAATCTCCACCCAACCTACAACCCACCACCCCCTCTACACATAAGCTTTGTTTCCTTTTTTTAAAAATTGAATTCTTTACTGGTACAATTTATATACATTTCACAATCATGTATAACATTGGGGAATTTGTACCAGTATATGACACAAGTTAATTCTCATTTTTACCCATATCCCTACCCACCCACACCTCCCCAACCCCTTTGTACATACTCTTTTATTTTCTTTCTGTATCATATTTATTCCTTCCCCTCATTACATTCCCACACCAAATTTCCTATGGGAATTTCCCACTCTATAAAAGCTGTCATACTTTCTAGAGCTCATTTGCATCTACAGGTGTTCATGTTAAAGAGAAGATCTGGAATTTGCCTATCTGTGATCTATTGATTTCACTTATTAGTATATCCTCCAGGTGTCTCCATTTGCACCTAAATGGATTGATCTTGTCATTCTTTATGGCAGAGTAATACTCCATTTTATATTAAAACAAACACATCCCACATCTTCTTTATCCACTCTCCAGTTGATGGGCATTTGGGTTGTTTCCAAGATTGAGCTATCATGAACTGAGTTGCTATGAACGAGGGTGTACGTCTGTCTTTCCAATGTGATTTTTAAAATTCTTTTGGGTATATTCCTAGCAGGGGGATATCAGGGGCAAATGGGACCCCTAGTCCTAGTTTTCTGAGAAATCTCCACACGGATCTCCACAATGGTTTGTTTCCTTTTTTATCATCACATTTTTCCTCTCATTACTTATACCTACTTACTTATGCCTCATTACTTACTCCTATTTCACTCACTAAGAAGCATATGAAAAAAAGCTCAACATTATTAGTCTTTGGAGAGATGCAGATGAAAACAACACTCAATTCCATCTCACTCCACAAAGAATGGCTACTATCTTGAAATTAGCCAGCAACAAATGCTGGCGAGGATGTGGAGAAAAAGGAACCCTTCTCTATTGTTGGTGGGAACATAGACTGGTATAACCACAATGGAGATCACTGGGGAGATTCTTCAAAAAACTAGGATTAGTGGTTTTTTTTTTTTTTTGAGGCAGAGTCTCACTGTGTAGTTCACCCTGGACTTGCATTCACTACCTAGCCCTGGCTGGCTTTAATTGCAGAGATCATGCTGCCTCTGCCTCCCAAATGCTGGAATTATACACATGTACTACCATACCTGGCTTATTGTCTTGCTTTTTTCTTGTTTGCTTGACTCTTTCTTTTTTTCAGTCTATTTATTTTTTAATTCCTGCTGCTGGTTTTTTTTTTTTTTTTTTTTTTTTTTTTTTTTTTTTTTTTTTTTTTTTTTTTTTTTTTTTTTTTTTTTTTTTTTTTTTTTTTTTTTTTTTTTTTTTTTTTTTTTTTTTTTTTTTTTTTTTTTTTTTTTTTTTTTTTTTTTTTTTTTTTTTTTTTTTTTTTTTTT
>PVIC010009040.1:0-33236 GCA_004025085.1 Thryonomys swinderianus | reverse complement strand
TAAATTTCCTTCCGAAAGTATAAAATAACTCTAAAAGGGAAACTTGTTGCATAGATGCTTCTGGTTTACATGGGATTTTGTTATATAACAGTAGAGCTTGTTCATTTGTTTAAGGTACAAAACCAATAGAAACCACAGTTTTTTAGGCACCAGATTGTGTCAGATGCTTTGTATTCTATTTTAGCTAGGATGCCACGCCTGTTGTAACCAGGTGTTCTCTAGCCTATGAGAAAACTGCTACTGTCTGGGGGTACAGCCACCACTATAGGATATAACAAAGATCAAGAATCATCTATACCTAGAAGATATCTTTGAGGTCAGGCATTTCCTAGAAAAGCTTCAATAATACTTCAAATCAAAATGCAACCTCAGACATACAGTCCACACAGGACAAGTACAGGAGATGAAACAGGAAATTGGAAGAAACATACCTGCACTTTCTAACATGATAGCTGCAGAAGTAAATAAAAAGAAGAGCTAAGAGTTAAATTCATCTTATAAATAAAAAAGAAATGACAAACAAAATGAAGGTCATGTCCAATGAAACTAGAGTATGAACAGATTAAAAAGTAGAAAGCTTAGGAAAATGATGGAAACCATGAACAACCAACACAGGAAAAAAAGTGGAATCCATAAATCATATTCAACCAGATATCTAGGAGATTAAAAAGCTTCACTGAAAATACAGACAACCAAAGTGAAGATAGAATTTCAGATCTAGATGACATGATAACAGCTATTGACCACAAAAAGATACCTTTAAAAAAAGAAGCCATGAAAAACAAAACCAAGAGTTTGAAGATGATACAAAGAAAACACTATAGGAATGATCAGAATCAATAAAAGAGCAAGAGAAATGCAGTTGTCATAGTAATAACAAACAAAAACTTTTTCACAGAGTTATGGGCAGAAAACTTCCTAAATTGGACATCCAAACAAATGAAACATACAGAACTGCAAATACCCATGACCAAAATAAATCTACATTAAGGCATAAAATAGTAAAAATTCTAGAAATTCAGCACATGAATAGAATATTAAAAGCCATTAGAGACAAGAAACAAATCTATAAAGGAAAGCACATATGAACCTCAGTAGATTTCTTAACAGAGAAATTTAAGGCAAGGAAAGCATGGAGTGAAGTATTTCAAGTCCTAAAAGAAAACAATTTCAAACACAGATGATGTACCCTGCAAGACTACCTTTCAAATCAAGGGAGAAACATTATGCTGTATACAAGTAACATATTTAACTTGCAAAGAAATTCATAGACCAAAAGTTAAAGGATGGAAAACTATAATCCACGTTACAGGAATCCAGGGAAAACAGGAATAGCTATTCTATTTGCAAGCAACATGAATTCAACCTATGACTGATAAGAGATAAGGAAGATCACTACATATTTATTAAAGAGGAAATACAAGAAGAAGAGATAACAATTATAAATATAGACTTACCAAATATTGGGGTATGCAACTATATACAACAAACACTAATGTAGAAGAAATCTAGTAAGCATGAACGCAAATGGAATGGGGGACATTAACAGTCCACCATTACAAACAGAACATCTAGACAAAAAACAATCAACAAAAAAAATTCAGAACTGAAACAAACTTGTGGACAAATAGACTTAATAGATTTCTATAGTGCATTCCACCCCAAAACAACGGAATACATGTTTTTCTCAGCTGAACATGTGACAGCCTTCAAAATAGACACTACTATCCCACAGAATGTGCTTAAGGGAATGCAAATAAGTTGAAATTATCCTGTCCATGCTATCAGGCACAGGGAATTTAAAATAAAAATCTATGGCAAAGAAACCATAAACACTCCATAAACACATGGAAATTGAATAACACCTTCCCGAACAACCAATAGCTCCAAGATCAAATTTTAAAAAAGGAACTCAAACAGTACCTACAATTAAATGGCAAGGCTGATACAACACAGTGCAAGTAATGGGACACAATGAAAATAGTCCTCAGTGGGAAATTTATAGGAATGAACTATCACATCAGGAAAACAGAGCAAGTTCAAATTAACAGCCTAATGTTGAACCTCAAACTTCTAGAAAAAGAATGAGCCAACCCCAACACTCACATGAGAGAGAAAATTATAAAGATCAGAGCTGAAATAAATGCAATTGAGACTATGAAAACTAAAAAGAATCAGTGAATTGAAGATTTGGCCCTTTAAAAGATTAAATCAAATGGATAAACTCTTAGTCAATCTTATCAAAAAATGGAAAGAAAAACTCAAATTCTTGCAATTAGAAAAGAGAAAGATGAAATCACAACAGATCTAATGGAAAACCAGATGATCATCAATACTTACTTTGAGAATTTATGAAGTGGAAAACACAGAATAAATGGACAGATTCCTATATACCTATGAACTACCAAAGTTAAACCAAGAATACATATAAATTCTAAACAACACAATATCAATAAAATTAAAAATGTAACAAAAAACTTAGCAGCAAAGAAAAGCCCAGATGCTGACAGCTTCACTGCTGAATTCTACAAGAAATCTAGACAAGCCAATTCTCTTCAAACTCTTTAATGAAATAGAAAGGGAACCAATACTACCAAAATCAATCCTGAAAGCAAGTATTACCCTAATATAAAAACCAGATAATGACCTAACCACAGAAAGAAAACTACAGGCTGGTATTCCTAATGAAAATGACAAAAATCCTTAATAAGACACTGAAAATAAAATGGAACAAATCAGGAGAAAGATTATACAGTCATAAAGTGAGATTCAATCACAGGATACAGGCAAGAATAGCTAAGCATAGGTAAATCAATAAATATAATACACTATCACAGAGCCAATGATAAAAATCACATGAGCATTTCAAAAGATGCAGAAAATGCATTTGACAAAGTTCAACTTTTTTGTTGTTGTTGTTGAGACAGGGTCTCACTTTGTAGTTCAGGCTGGCCCTGACCACTACAGTGGTCCTACCAACTGACTTGCAAGTGCAAGGTCATGAATATAATCCCTGCTGCCACTATGTAGCTCAGGCAAGCCTTGAACCCATCAATCCTCCTGCCTCTACCTCCCAAGTGCTGGAATTACAGGCTTGAACCACTAAGCCCAGCATTTTTAGTGTGTGGTACTGATTGTCGGTGGGCATGAGCCACCATCTCTAGTATTGTTGTATGTGGTTTACTGGGGATGGAACCAGGGACCTTGTGCTTGCTAGGCAGGTGCCAGAACCACTGAGCTGAATCCCCGGCTCCAAAGTTCAACTCTTATGATAAAAATCCTACAGAAGATTGGAATAGATTGTCTTTACCTCCATCTGACAAAAGTTATCTATGAGACACCAACAGCCAACATCAAACTAAATGGTCAAAAATTGAAAGCCTTTACTAAAAAATCAGAAACAAAACAAAGATGTTCACTATCACCACTCCTATTCAAAATAGTTCTGAAAATATTACCCTGAAATGTGAAATATTTAGGAATTAATCTAACAAAGGATATAAAAGACATATACAATGATAATTACATTGATAATTAAAAAACAATATTGAAGAGGCTATCAGAAGATAGAAATATATCCCTTGCTGGGTGTGGTGGCTCATGCCTGTAATCCCAGCACTCGGGAGGCAGAGACAGGAGGATTGCTGAGTTCGAGGCTTGCCTGGGCTACATAGTGAGCTCAGGGCCAGCTTGAACTGCAAAGCAAGACCCTGTCTCGAAAAAAAACCCCATATATATATATTCTTGAGTAGGAAGAACTAACAGTGAAAATGGCCATACTCCCAAAATTATTGACATATTTAATTATTGGACATATTTAATGTATTTCCAATCAAAGTATCATTAGCATACCTTACAAAACTAGAGAAATCCTTCATAAAATCCATTTGAAATCAGAAGAAACCTAGAATAGCGAACATAATTCTAAGCAACAAATGCAAGGCAAAGGGCATCACAATCCCTGATTTGAGATTACACTACAGAGCTACTGTGATGAAAACATCATGGTATTGGCAACAGATAGACCTTAGGATCAATGCAACAGACCAGAAGAGATGAAAACAACACTAATAACACATAACTACTTTATTTTTGAAAAGAAGCCAAACACGTTCACTGGAGGAATGCTAATCTTTTTAATAAGTGGTGCTGGAAATATTGGCTTTCTACACGCTGAAGATTAAAACTAGATTCATGTCACTCACTATTTACTAAGCAAAATGGATCAAAAATCTAAATATTAGATACCAAATCTTCTGGAGGAGAAAATATTTAGAATTCCTGGGAACATAGGGGAGGCAAAGATGGCATGATCATAACTCAAAGTGCATGGAAAATACTGCAAAGAATTGACAACTGGGATTTCAGCTTATTACAAGTTTTTGCAGGGCAAAAGAAATCAAGAGAGTGAGCAGAAAAACCAGAGTGGAAAAAAATTTGAGCCAGCTCAGATAAAGAACTAATATGTAGAACATACAAACAATTGGGGGAAAAGAATCAGTCCCAAAATTTAAAGACTTAGTGCAAAAATAGGCATCTGAGATGCATAATTTCCCAGAGGAAGAAGTAGAAATGCCAATTAATATATGAAAACTGATTCAACATCACAGATCACTGGAGAGATACAAATTAAAACAACACTGAAGGGACCAGGAATTTTGTTCAGTGGTCCCACAATCTGACTTTCAAGTGCAAGGTCATGAATACAATCCCTGGTGCCACAAAATGCAAAAACAAAAAACAAACCAAAAAACACTGAGATTCCATTTCACTCCAGAAAAGAAGGGTATTGTCAATAAATTAGCTGACAAATGCTGGCAGAGCTTTGGGGAACAAAGAACACTTCTTCACTGTTGATGAAAGTTCAGACTTGTGCAACTGCTGTGGAAATTCCCCAAAATTTAGGATTAGAAGTCCCATTTGATCAGCTATTTATTTTCCCCAAAGAATTAAAAGTATTGTACCACACCGATATATATTCACTTATGTTTACAGTGACATAGTGTGTAATAGTTAACTATTAGAGACAACCCTGATGTGACTCATCTGATGAATGGATTAAAAGATCTGGTTATTTATACAGTGGAGTACTAGTCAGCCGTAATGAAATGTAAACCTGAGACAGTTATCGCTAAATGGATACAACTTGAGACTTTTCTCCCAAGTGAAATAAATTAGACATATATGTGTAAATATCACGTTGACTCTCTGGTATGAGAAAATAAAAAGGTAAATAAGGACAAAAATGTATAGTAATTAATATAAAATAGGAAGAAATTGTTCAGAAGGAAAGGGGAAAGGAGGATAGGTGTAAGTAAAGAAGGGAAAATTGATGATTAAAAAAAGGAAACAAAAAGTCTATGTGTATAAGGGACGGGGGTTGTAGGAAAACCAGGGGAATGGGAAAAATGAGAATTAAGATGAGTCATGTACAGGTACAAGTTCTCAATATTGACTGCAATCATAATATATAATATACATATAAAATGCACCAATAAAATAAAAAAGAAAGGGAAACTGTGAAGGGAGGAAGCAAAGGAAAGAAAAATTAAAAAATGAGAAAAGAAGGGAAAAAATGTAAACCATGTTTCTGTAAATAAAGAGGAGAGAGGGGTTGAAGGGAGGGAAGGAGATTGGGAGAAAAAAAGAATCAAAATAAACCATGTACAGATACAAATTCCCTTAGATGAATGTGATTATTCTGTATACTTAAATTGTATCAATAAAATTAATTTAAAATTTATTTCTCAAAGTTTTCTATGTTGCTAAATATGTGTGAAATCTGATTTAGTCTGTAAGATACAAAAACCAAACAAATGTTTCTAATAACTAGTATTTATATGTGTTACATATTTAAAATTATAATTAGAAACTAATGAGTTTTAAAAGTAGATAAATCATGCTAAATGTAGGAAAATAAATAGCACTAAAAAGAAAAAAATAAAAACCTTGCTAAAAGAAGAGCTATAATGTTATTTTGTAGTTGTTTTTAAGCCTATGTAGTCTAATGTTCTTGTTTCCTTCTCAGTTTTTGTTTGATTACTCAGTTACTGATAGAATATCAAAATGCAAAATGAAAATTTGCCATTTCAATCATGAATCAACAATCACTGAATTTAACAATCTAATTC
Organism: Thryonomys swinderianus; assembly: GCA_004025085.1. Taxonomy (NCBI): domain Eukaryota; kingdom Metazoa; phylum Chordata; class Mammalia; order Rodentia; family Thryonomyidae; genus Thryonomys; species Thryonomys swinderianus. The sequence continues at coordinate 27,105 of PVIC010009040.1, read as the reverse complement.
TTCAACCTCTAAGAATTTATAGCATCTAATTTTCTGGTATTACAGAATAGCAAGATTCTACAGAGCTAGAAAATTTCCTGGCCAGCCTTCCCACTCATATTTTGCTTAATCAATTTTATAGTATACTTTTCCATCTTGCATCATAGTTTTATGATGTGCATACATGAACTCAGAGTTTTTGTCATAAGCTAATCTCTTTCATTCCATAAATGTATGGGTTAAAAAACTGAATTTTCTTTTTTAATTTAATTTTGTTTTGTTTTGTTTTGTTTTTCAGACAGGGTCTCATTTTGTAGTTCTGGCTGGCCATGAGCTCACTATGTAGCCCAGGCAATCCTGGAACTCAGCAATCCTGTCTCTGCCTCCTTAGTGCTGGAATCACAGGCATGCACCACCATGCCTGGTACTGTGTTATGTGGTACTGATTGCTGGTGGGCGTGAGTCACCATACCCAGTATTGTTATATGTGGTTACCTGGATTGAACCAGGGCCTTTGAGCTTGCTAGGCAGGCATTGGAACCACTGAGCTAAATCTCTGGCCCCAAACTGAATTTTCTTAAAGAATCTAGATCATTTCATAAATGATTTCAGATTCATCAAAAAGGGAAAACAATCAGGTTTATTTTGTCTTTTGGTTTTCAGACAAAAGGCTTGACAAACAGTGAGCAAAGTTTAAAGCTTTTTCAGATAAAAAAAATCAACACAAAATGGTTCACGATTAGTTATATATGTAACTGGCACCCCAAAATATGACTTTAAAAGTTAGAATATTTTTTTTTTCCTTTAGAGACAAATATCTTCTTTAAACTTCCTCAGACCTGGGACAGAAACATCTTCCTTTACCTCTTCTTAATCGAGATGAATAGACTATGCAGGATAATATGTAATCCTAGGTATTTTATCTATTTATTGTACTCATATATATTTTGTCAGACTGACTTCATCACTTTCATTGAGGAAAAATTTACAATAAAATGACACTTATTTTATGCCCACAATTGAGTGTTATTTTTAAAAAATGAAATAAATGTATAAATATCAGCTCTCCTAGGTCTCTAACTTGTGAGATTTAGCCTCCATATTAAACAGGCACCACAATGTCTCTCCTATTGATTCTGTTTTTTAAAATAACTCTAAAGAATACTATGTGTGGCACCTGAAAAACATAAATATATTTTCTCTATTAATATTCTCTTGCAGGTATTTCATGCAAATTGGAATCTTACCATATGTACAGAGATCACAGTCTCACAACTATAAGGGCTGAGGTTCTGAACCAAAGAGGTGAAAGTTAGGCATTAGGAGAAATTTTCCTGGAAAGAAGAACTCTTGCATTTAGGGGGGCAGTATCCTGACTGGGTGGCCCCTTATTCCAGAGCTAATGAAAGATAAGCAGAGGTAAAGAATTGCTCAGTTGTCTACTGGTGCCCATCACAGGTAGCTCTGTGGATTCAAAATGACCAATTGGAACTCAGGCTCTTTCTAACCTATTTGCTCAACATGCAGGGTTCAAAAGAAACTGAGATTTTAGAGGAAAAACTGATTATTTTCCACTTTAAGTCCTGGAGAACCCAAGAACTTGAGAAGAGCTCCTCTTAACAGGTAGAAAGATGAATTCCATGTTGCCTGGGAAATATGTACTTGATGCATATCCTAATTCAGGGTCTCTTTTTAATCTCAGTTCCCATCAATATGGCTGATTAATCAACTGTATCTCAGACCCTTCCCCTAGGTAGCTGCCTCACTCATAAGCTAACTAAACTATTCTTTATAATGATGCTCTTATTCATGTTACTAGTGTTTTTTTAAATTGAATTATTTATTGGTACAATTTATATACATCTCAAAATCACATATAACATTGGGAAATTTGTACCAGTATATGCCACAAGTTAATTCTTATTTTTATTACTAGTGTTTTTTAAATGAATTATTGTGTATATATATTATATAATATATATTATATAATATTTATTCATAAGTGATATTGGTGAATAGTTTAATAGTTTAATGTTTTAGTTTATAATATCATTTTAGAATTTGACATCAGGAAAATCCTGCCCTTGTGGAATAATTTTGTTTGTTTGTTTGTTTGTTTGTTTGTTTGTTTTGAGACAGGGTCTCGCTTTGTAATTCAGGCTAGCGTTGAGCTCACTATGTAGCTCAGGCAAGCCTCGAACTCAGCAATCCTCCTGTCTCTGCCTCCCGAGTGCTGGGATGACAGGCGTGAGCCACCACGCCCGGCACTGTGGAATAATTTTAGAACTTTTAGCTTATCTTTATTTTGTGAAAGAATTCAAGGAGGATTACTTTGAATGTTTTAAATGTCAGTTAACAATTCACGTGGGAAGTAGCCACATCACGGGCATTCCGTTGTTGATTTTGGTGTTAGTGGTGATTTTTATTATTGATTCAATAAACTTTTTTATTACATGCCTATTTAGATTTAATTCATGTGTGCTGATATTTTATGTGTTTCTACCAATTTGTTCATTTCACTTAAGCTAGCCAATATTTTGGCATATACTAGTTCATAATAATCTTATGTAACCTTTCTTTTTTCTGAAATGTCAACAATGTCTTTCCTCTAATTCTTAATGTTTTTAGCTTCATTATTTTCTTGCTAAGTCTCACCAGATAATTATATTTTTTTTAATCTTCAAACAACCAAACTTTTGCTTCACTGAGTTTATCTATTTTTCTTTTCTCATTTCTAATTTTGGATCTAATCTGTTTTATTTATTCTGTTGCATTCATTTGATGTTCTCTTGCTCCTTTTTCCTATTATTTATTTGCATTTTAGTGTAGAAGTTTTGTCTCTTTCTTTGTTTCTGTGACACAGAGTCTCACAATATAGCCCAATCTGGTCTCAGACTCACAGAGATCCTCCTGATTCAGCCTCCAGAGTGCTGCGATTATAGGCATGTGATACCAAGATAGGAAATTATCTTCTTCTTAATGTGGATGTTTATAGGCATGCATTTTTGTCTGAGTATTTATTGTATTTCATAAGTTGTGTTAAATATTGGTTTTGTTCATTACAGAGTAATTTCTTTTATTCCTGAATCCATGAGTATTAAATGTAGATTGTTTAATTTCTATATATTTATACATTTTTAAGCTTTTACTGCTGATTTCTAACTTTGCTCTCCATGAATGGAAAGGCTATTATGGGGCTGGAGATTCAACTCAGTGGTTCCAGCACCTGCCTAGCAAAAGCAAGATCCTGAGTTAGATCCCCAGTAACCACATACAACAATAGTGGGCCTGGTGACTCACACCCACCAGCAATCAGTACCACACACAACAATGCTGGGCATGGTGGCTCACACCTGTAATCCCAGCACTCAGGACGTGAAGCCAGGAGGATTGCTGTGAGTTTGAGGCTTGCCTGGACTACATAATAAACTCAGGGCCCGCTAGAATTACAGTGAGACCCTGTCTCTAAATAAATAAATCCCAATGTTGAGTCTGACTGCAAACTGTATTTAAAATGTACCAATAAAGAATTCAATTAAAAATAAATAAATAAAAAGATTATTATGCATGATTTCAATCTTTTAAACTAATCAAGATGTGTCTTGTGTTTCAACGTGTGGCCTTTCCTGGAGAATGCATTGTATCTTTTTGGGGGAAGACAGTATTAATCAGTGGTTGAGTAGAATTTTATGTAGTTTTACTGACCACAAAGTTAGGCCCTTTGAGCTACTGCTTTCAGGCAGTCACCAGACAGGTTAAAAAAGAAACAAAACAAAACAAGATGAAACACAGTCTTTGTGAATAGTGTGCTCCCTGGTACTGGTTCCAGTCAGCACTGATTATGAGATGTTGTTCCGGGTTACTACTAAAGCGTGGGATGAGAGATATGACCAGGGTAAATTAAAATGCCATCGAGCTTTTCTTTCCTTTTCTTTTAACCAGGATTTGGCTTTTCTTTGAATATGTGGTTAATTTTGAAATTTCTGATGTAGTTGTGATAGCTTTTGGCATCAACTGTTCACTTCTTCGGTGGGATAGAAGATTTGAGTTTTTTGTGTTGCTATTTTGTTTTTTCTTGACCTGGAAATTTTTGAAAATTATATGAAATTATGTATCTGCTATCATAGCCATGATATAGCATATTTATATCAACCCCAAAAAGAATTCCAGTGCTTTTAGACAGCATGTTTATTTTTTCACCTTCAAGCCTATAGGATCTGTTCATTAAGTTCTATCATTACATTTTTTTCTTTTACAACTTTTCATATAGATGAAATGATAAAATCTGTAGTCTTTTGGTCAGATATTGTTTTAAACTCAAGTATTCTAAAAATAAATATTCATATTCATTTTCACTTAATAACCACCATAATTTTCCTTTAGATGTTCTGGGTTTTTTTTCTTTTTTCCTATTACAGAAATTGAACTCAGGACCTGTGCTTGCCAAGAAAATATGGTGCCACTGAGATGTCTTCAGCCCTCCTCCAGAAGTTTTAAAATTGATGGAAAAGAGTCAGTCAATGACTCATCATTTCGAAATAATCCTAACACTTGTAGAATATTGACTAACTGAAAGTGCGTAAGTGGTAAGTATTAAAGAATTGAAAGAAAAAGCAAACATTATAGCTTGGACAATAGCACCCAAGAGGATTATATAAAGGTCATAGAATGTGAATAAATATTAATGCACTCATCATGGAAAATTGGAAAAATGTGCTGTTACAACTGAAATATTATTCAAAGACAAGCATTGTAATTAAGGTTTTTCTTTTCCCATGGCAGTGGTAGAGAAATGCAGGTTTATTCTCAGCCTTCAGCCAGTTCATAATCATTTTTAAAATTCAAATGTAAGTCTTGTTGCAACAATGCTTAAAGCTAAATGAATAGCTAGTTAATTCCTCAGAAGTATGACTTTCAATTTGCTAAACATTCATACAACTGTATAACATATTCTAGAATGTTGCAGTATCAATTAGCTGTTTTAACCTCAGAATTGTACAGCCCCCTAAAATAAAACATTTTTATCTTCTCTACTCCCAGAGAAACTGAAGAGTTTTGGACAGTCTATAGACAACTAGCATATATATTTGGGCCAAAATGTTATGTTTTTTTTTTTCTTTTCCATTTTTTCTCTTTAGACCTCCATTGTACTGTACTATCCCAGTTCAATAGTTTTGGTGACCATTTCACATTTGAAACCTGGGATCAATGTGGGTCCATGCTAGGTTGTTCACTCAGTGGGGACTATACCGCCATTTCCTCCAAACTACTGCAATTTGTAAACAAACATTTATTTATTTGTTTTGTGAGACATGGTCTCTATATGTACTTCAGGCTGTCCTGGAGCTCATGATGCAGCCCAGGCTGACCTCAAACTCAGTGTAATCATCTTATCTCCACTACCTATATGCTGAAATTACAGGCATATTCTGCCACATTTGGCTCTGGGAAATATTTAAAGGCATAAATTGATTTTAACCCACATAGCAGCCAAAGAGTTCTCAATTTTAGTCTCCCAAGAGTCACTTAAATTTGGAATCAGAAGTCTGATTCCAATGCTAATATGTTTTTTCTAGTTCATTTTGTATTTTAATTTTAGCATACTGCAAAAGTAATATCAAATAGAATGCATTTAGATTATAACAAAAGAATAATAGGAAAACAAGACAACTTTATATTCTATAAACTACAAAGAAAATTTCTAATATGACATAATTGGCCTGGATTTCCCCCCAAAATTTGAAGAATTCAAAAATAAGTGGGAGATTTAAAAGAATTATTTTCTAATTGTATTAAATAATGTCTTAGTTTTCCATAGTTAAGAAAAAAGAATATGCACATAATAATGCACATCAAATCTTTCTTATATTTTGTAAGTTCAGAAAGAAATGTGCCATAACCAAATTGTTACAGATAAAAAGCATTAAATGCACATTAATATTTTTATTAAAGATCTTTAACTATAAAACATAAACCAGAGCATAAAAATACACGTGTAAATTACTTATTGAAAATGAAAATGATACAATGAACAGTAGAAACAGATGAATTAGAATTTGTCATTGACAGTAATAAAAGCTCATTTCTTTATATCTATTAGAATATGAAAATTGTAATCTTTTGGTACAAAGTCTGGCTGTTACTGCTTGCTCCGTCTATCCCTTCTTCAAGACTCAATTCCACTTGCCATTCTTTTAGGAAGTCTTACTTTACTATAGATTCAGTCCAATGACCCTCTTTATTTCTTGCACAAGTTTTTAACCCTTTTCTCAATTTGAAAAGCAATAATATACTAATAATTTTTGGTTCTATTTTTCTTGGGTATCACTCAGTACATGGAACTGAATAGATAATTATTATTTGTTGAATGAATAAAACATTAGAAACAAAAATAAAATCTATCTTGTTTTATAATCATCCCCATATTTAAGCCTGATGATATATTTAATAATTAATGTAACACTTCCTCTAATATAAAACATCACTATTAATCCATCAATAGTCCATGCTGGTATTATTTTGGTGTTAATGTCACTTCAAGAAATGACCTAAATATTGAGTTCTTAAGATTTTATGTAGGGTGGAGGAAATTATTATTACTCTCCTCTCACAGAGAATAACACACAAAAAATGTGAAACAGTAGTGCAGTTTTGATCTTTAAATGAGGAGACAGCCAAAAACTTAAATATAAAATGAAAAGATGTGTGTTTTTTTTATAAAATGGAGTATTACTCCGCCATAAAGAATGACAAGTTTCACTCACTTATGTGCAAATTAATACATCTTGAGGACACACTAATAAGAGAAATAGATCACAGATATATAAATACCGTATCTTTTCTTCCATATGGGAGCCTGTAGATGTAAATGAGTTCTAGAATGTATGATAGATTTTGTAAAATAGGAAATATTCAAAGGGAATGTGGTGGGGGAACGTAATGAGGGGAAAGAATAAATATGACTCAGAAAAAAAAAAGAAATAGCATGTATGTAAGGCTTGGTGGCTTGTGGGTGGGTAGGGATATGGGTAAAAACAAGAATTAAATTGTGTCATATACTGGTACTAATTCCCCAATGCTGAGTGTGAGTGAACTGTATATAAAATGTACCAATAAAAATTCAATTAAAAATGAGAATAAAACTCAAAACATAGTGAAAATTAAATTCTGCATTGAGAGCACACACTGAGATTATCACTACAGTGAGTCTTTAAAGAAGCTGGATATTTTTTCCAGAGTGCTGTGATACAACATTCTGACAGGAAAGATGACCCATATAAATTGATAACATAACAACATAACTGGTCTTTGTTTTGTCCTGCAGAGAAACTAACAATCCCCCAGATAAGACACACAATATTTGTAGAAAACCATTTTTTAGTGAAGTCAGGCAGAGGTGCCTCCACAGTCTTAACAGACTTACCAAGCTTAGGACCAGGGTAAAAAATCAGTGGAGGTTACAAATTGCATCATAATTCTTTGCTGTAGGACACTGACAACTAACTGACACAATTTTCTAAATACATTTGATGAGGAAGTTCTATCCCTCAATGAGTGAGTAAAGTATAGAATTTATAAATAGAATTTATACACACACACACACACACACACAGCCAGAGGCAAGGAAAGAAACACAAATGACAAGTGCTGAGTGTTATAAAGGAAAACATCTTCAGGCCAGAGATTTAGCTCAGTGGTTCCAGGTCCTTCCTAGAGAGCACAAGGTCCCTGGTTCAATCCCTGGTAACTACATGTAATACCAAGTGTGGTGATTCATGCCCCCAGAAATCAATACCACATACCACAATTCTGGGCCTGGTGGCTCACACCTGTAATCTCAGCACTCCAGAGGCAGAGGCAGGAGGATTGCTGAGTTCGAGGCTTGCCTGGGCTACACAGTGATAACTTGTCTCAAAAAAAAAAAAAAAAGAAAGAAAGAAATCTATGAAATATTGAATTCAAAGTGGTTCTCCTGACTCAAATACGGGATTACCATTCCCAGGTAGACAATCTAATTGTTAGATTCTTATAGAATAATTGAACTAGCAATGATAATCTAAAGTTTATTTCATGAGATGTGACTTGCTGTACTAGATTCAACAGTACAAAATAGTAACAACTAAAATAGATTCACACTGGCACATAAATTTTCAAATCAATTGAAAAGAAAATCTATCAGTCAATCTACATAAAAATTTATAATATAGTTAATATTTCAAAATAGAGAAGTAATATTATTTCTAAAATAGTGAAGTAGCAACCAAGAAGGATTTCTATTTGGGGAAAAATACACACAAACTGGAACTTATCCTCCTTTTTATTGAGAAATAAATTCCAGATCTGCTAAGGACACAACTGTAAAAATAAAAATGCAGACATAAATTCCTCAGAAAAAATAGGTTTTTTTTAATTTTAAATTTGAAAAAAAGCTAAGGCTTTTCTAAATCCAGAATAAGTCTTTGAAGTCTCTAAAGCAAATGTCTAGCTCAATCAACTACATTCAAATAATCCCTTGGTTAAATAAAAATCAAAAGATAGATGCCAATCTGAGAAAGAATAATTGCAATTCAGATAATACTGAAGAGCTAGCACTCTAACATAGAAAAAGATTCCTATAAATACATAAATAAATAACTATACAAAGAAAAAATATATAAGAAAAGATTTTTAGAAAAAAGTAGTTAGCCTAATTAAATAAAAACTCTGATTAAAACTGCAAGATACCTAATAAATTGGCATAGGTTCAAGTGTCCATTGGCAGGGCTCTAGGATGCACTGTTTGGCAAGGGTGTGAAAAAAACCACTCACACCCTGTTTCTGGGAATGTAAATTAGTACAAATCCCTGTGAAAGATGTTTGGCCTAAAAATTAAAAATAGAGATAATTCTATTTCTAGAAATGTGTTTAAGTGAAATATTCACAGATGTGTAACCTGCCATGTAAGACATTATGCATGGCAAATGATTTGAAACAATTTAATTGCATAACTTAATTGAAGATTGGTCAAACAAATTTGTTATATATCGGAAAAAATAATCAGCCAATTTTAATAAAAACTGGTGTTTTTACAAATACAAATGTAACTGAGAAAAATGACATGACATTAAACAATATAGTTAACCAAAATTTACATTCAAAAGAGAAAAGTATATATGCTACATTGACTCACATTTGCATAGAATAATTCTACAAACATACTTGAGTGTACAAAACTAGTGGTCCCTTCTAAAGAGAATTTGAAGACCAGGAAACAAATAAATAAAAGGATAACTTTCTTTTACAAAGTATTTTGTACATTTCAAGAATTATGCCATGAGACATGAACACCTGTAGATGCAAATGAGCTCTAGAAAGTATGACAGCTTTTATAGAGTGGGAAATTTCCATAGGAAATTTGGTATGGGAATGTGATGAGGGGATGGAATAAATATGATATAGAAAGAAAATAAAAGAGCATGTATAAAGGGGGTGAAGAGGTGTGGGTGGGTAGGGATTGGGTAAAAATAAGAATTAACTTGTGTCATATACTGGTACAAATTCCCCAATGTTATATGTGATTTTGAGATGTATATAAATTGTACCAATAAAGAAATCAACTAAAAAAAAGAATTATGCCGTGAGAATCTTTTGTCTATCTCTCTATCCATCTGTCTGTTATCTACCTATTTTTTCAAAAAGAAAGTATTGTAGAAAGCAGCCTAGAATAGAAACAGATATCCTACACTGGAAGTAAAAAAAAAAAACAGGCCACTTGTTCCAGTGTGGACTCTGTTCCTTCGTGATGTTAAAATTGCAATAATACTACCTACTTCATAATGTTGTCATAGAGAATGAAACAGTGAATGCCTATAGGACAATTAGAATACAAAAGTACTCTATAGCTTTTTTGATCAAAATGACAGAGTAAAACATCCCTACATAAACACAAAATTCCCTGTTATGATATAAAGCCAACTAGATTCAAAGTTTTGGGACAATGTAGTGAAAGAGACCATGGGTTTAGTCGCAACCAAGACAGAATGGAATGTCTAAGATAGCGATCATTAAATTTGGGGGCAAAAGTCACTTATTGGCTTGGATTTTGCCAGTACTGTCAGGCAGTTTGTTATGAAGGGGACTGGACACACACAGAAACAGAGACACACACACATGTATACACACACATACACACACACACACCAGCTGAGAAATAAATTGTAAGGTTACCTAAGTCTGACTGATGCACAGAGTGTATTCAATATAGGTAGATCTGGACCACTGTACCATCATCAGGTTCCAGGAGAGAGACGTGACCAGCAAAGGGGCAAGGGCACTGGCCCGGGAGGCCTCCAGAGCACACAGCCACTATTTCACCAGTGCTTCCACTGGGCTAGGTTATAGTCACTGCGCAGCCTTTGGTTGAGCTATTAAGGATGAAATGGATCTCTTGGGTTATCAAGATGTGTTTGCTTATGACACTGTGCCAAGATTTCACAGATTTTTTATGTGTTCCCCAAAGAAATACACTTCATGTCAGTGAGCTTGGAAAATTCTCTAGGTGTGATCTTCTATCATTTGCTTTAATACATTTGCCTAACTGGTAAGTAGCTCCAGGGAATTGATAATGAGGAATTTAGTCAGAACTCAGATTTCATCTTGATATTTCTAGAAATATCTGCAATGGGGACATAACTTCTCATCCTTTGCAATACTAAATTCAATAGCAAACAATACTTTGTATAATTTTACTTTTCAAATCAGAACAGGTTTTCATCCATAAGCAAGAACTTTAGAAAATAGAATAAAACCTTCTGAATCCTTCTTGCATAAATAGTGTCAAGTAAGATGTGTTGGATAACTATTGTGGGCCAGATATTCTACAAAAGCATTTTCTCACATACGTTCTCTTGCAATAGAAGTGAGTGCAGATGGTAGGGAATAAATTCTACCCAGTGGACTTGCTTTGAGTGGAGGATTGGAATGTCACAAAATTCTTCTTAATGGCTTTCCTTGATTTCATCAAAAATATAGCTCCCAACACATGCTCTTTATATTTTTTTACATTTGCAATTGTTGGTTTTTTCTTTTCCATTATGAGTAGTGAGTGGTTTTCCTTTCTTCTATTTTCTTTTTTTCCTGTTTTGGCTGTGAGCCTATCTTTTCACTGCCACCTTACTATTAGCACTGCATTATTTGTAATAGGAAAAAAAATTGTTTTACTCTCATCTTTACCTTCTTTTTCCTCATTGCTAATCACTGCTTCAGGTAGTATTTTCTGCTAACATAGCCAGAGGCAAATACTGTTCTGTGACTGAGGAGAAACAGAGTAACAAGAGTCATGAGACGTTCCTCGTACAGAATAATAAGAAAATAAATTTTCATGGTTTACCTTCTAGCCAACTATATGTTCCAATTTACTCACGTGTCTTAAAATGCAATCTCATTTAGCCACTCAGTAAGTTAAAATTCGTATTTTCCAAACAGTGTTTTGTTGTTGTTGTGATAGTGGCTATGGAGGTACTGGATTTTGTTTTGTTTTGTTTTGTTTCTTCTTTTCGGTGATTTTAGAGATCTGTGAAGATTTCTATAGGATTATTATAGAAACTGCCATATGACATTCTCTTAATCTGAAAAGAAATGGTTATAATACGGATGTATCAGTCACTATCAATTTTTTTCAGGCTGAACTCTGTTTAATCTTTTCCTGTATGGGATGACACGAATTGCAGTCTATGTGAAAATGTCCCATTGGCCATCAGGAAAAGTTTTATAATTTACTTTCAGTCCATCTTCCTCCAGACAAGTGCACACCATGTATTTGCTAAGCTATGTAACCAGCTCTTAGGCCAGACACATGGTTGGCTGCAACACATGGTCCTTCTTGACATTTTTCCATTTTTCATGTTATTGATATTTAGCTCCTGAATGCCTGTTCTGCATTTTTATAATAAATCAAAAGTGAGGAACCAACTGTGCATTGTTGGAAAGAAATGTCATGACCTTGATTATAACTGTCATCATTGAAGGGGAAATTATAGATGTGAAATTCACCAGGATCAGATGAAACATACAACACTTCTAATTTAGAAGGATGTGTTCTGTTCTGTGGATTAGTTTGGGGAGTCCTCAAGTCTAGAGTGAGAGGGAGTCCATCAGTAATTCTAGTTATGTGATCAAACATTTTTGGCTCTGTGGTAAGAGTATACTGGGGCTTCCAGGTACTGGATAAAAGAAAGACAAATTCATCAAAGGATCTCAAGTAATGTAACCTTGAAGAAAAGGTAAGAAAATTACTAAATTTGTCAGAATATATATATATATATATATATATATATATATATATATTTTTTTTTTTTTTTTTTTGAGACAGAGTCTTGCTTTGTAGTTCAGGCTGGCCCTGAGCTCACTATGTAGCCCAGGCAAGCCTTGAACTCAGCAATCCTCCTGTATCTGCCTCCTGAGTGCAGGCATTACAGTCATGAGCCACCACGCCCAGCTGTCAGAGTATATTTTTATGCTGAGCTTCATTCTAACTATATCCATTTACAAATATCTTAGAATTTATCAGTGTGAAGAATTTTTGCTCTAGAGTAGAATACAACATAAAGAAATGCATGCCTATCCACTCAGCATTAATCTGGGAACTACTCAAATAACTACAACAAACATGATGACCTTTCTAATGTATTTTTGGGCATTTCACTCCCAGGCCAACATTCTGACCTTTTACATTTTCCTAAGATCATCTTCATCTTCCTTTTCTCTTCCTGAAGGATTCATTCTTAAAATGCTTATAGTGCACATTATCTACCAGTGGGAGATCTAGCAGAGTCTCTGGAAGGTAAAGCCATTGAAAACTGAAAGGATTCCTTAAGCATACAAAATTACCGCATAGAATGTTCTGATTAGTATCACCTTGGTTTTATTCAGACTCAGGGCTAGTGCTTATTTTCATGGCTCTGAAGAATTTCTTGGCAGTAGCAAATTGCATCCTTTCACAGAGCTATTTTCTGCAGAGATTTCATACATTGACTCAATTTAATATAATCCCACACTGAGAAGCATGATACTTGAAACTCATCCATGATGCCTGTGCTAAGGAATGAAAACCAAGCCATGTCCTCTGAGCTGAAACTTAGTACTTGTATTTTTATGGTCAGTTTTAGTGACTTGCAGAATTGCATCTTGAAATGCTGAATCCTTTTATGAGAATAAGGTAGCATTTGACATTATCCTTTAGAGAAACAAATTCTTGAAGTAGTCGACATGTGACTCTTACTGTGCAATGATACGTTTTTCCATGGAAAGAGTCTTTCCTTTCATTTATCTGGTTCCATATATTTGTATTCTGTATAATTATTGGTTCTTCTGGCCATTAAATTAAAAGGGGAAAAATGAGTGTGTAAAGCACACAGCTTAATTTGTCACAATTTGCTGTCTGTATGAGTTGTTAGAATCAAAATTCTCCCTCCCATCCAGCAATCTAGGCATTTGTAGGGAGGCCTGCAGGGAGCCATCCTATATCTATTCATGAGGGACAAACTGTAACCAACTGAGCTCTCTATAAATGGTGTTGTGAGGGCCCTGGCAGAATAGACACAGTGAAGGACTAGACTGATCTAGCAAATGCTCTCAGTAAAGACCTACAACAACAACCTAGATTATAAAGAAAATGCTATCAATAGAATATGAAAACAGTGCTATACAGAAGAGAATATGAACAAACAAAGTGAAGGGAAAGAGGGGAATTTAAAACACTAAGAACATACAAGTAAATTGTTTAATTTAAAAAGTGAAAAATTCTCCTTATGTAACTGCCACCAAAATTCCACAGTGAAGTGTGGAGACTGTAAGAGACCTTACCCTCTCTACACTTAGGAAGTAGCTTGACACTTTCATGCATCCTAGAATGCTGTGAATTTCACTCTGACTTATAAAAAAATTATCATGACCATCAATTGTAAAAATTATTTAGAAATTTCTTTTTTTTAAATATTAAAACTAATTCTATTTGATACATGTCTCAACTGAAGGGGAAAAAAGCTCAATGCATTTGGATCATTAGGTATAGAATTTTCTTTTTCATGAACACTGATGTATTTTTATTGCACATTTAGGGCTGAAAATTCTGAGGTTAATTACTAAGTTTTACTTTTATACATTGAAGACGTTACATCACTCTAACAGCCTTAGAATTTAAGTAATTCACTTGAGAAATAAACAATATGAATTAAAATTAACACAATGTTTTTAAACATCTTTTGTTAACATAGTGCATTGATTAATTTTAAAGTGTGTTCTTGAATAAATATATTGAAATTGAGAAAGGAAAGAGTCCAAATGTAACTACTAAATATGATAGAAAACATTGAAAGTCAAAGAGAAATGCTGGCTTCAAAGATTTTCCAGGTGTTCTGTTTTGCTTTGTTTTTGTTTTGTCTTTTTGAAACAGGGTCTTGCCTTGTATTTCAGGTTGGCCCTGAGGTCACTATGTAGCTCAGGCTAGCCTTGAACTCACAGCAATCCTCCTGACTCTGCCTCCCAAGTGCTTTCCAGTGTTTCTAAATGTCAAAATTACAAGTAGGACAATTAAATGTGTGATATGCAAGGTCAGAACATTATTAGGCATAAAGATTTTATCTATCATTATGGATTTATTCGCAGATAAAATTGTAAATATTAGCAGTCCTCACACATACAAGCAACAGTCAGGTTGGTATATATGTATGAAATTGTGTGTGTGTGTGTGTGTGTGTGTGTGTGTGTGTGTTTGTACTTTGCAGTTTATGTACTTTCTTAGTCTGTGAGACACTAAATTTATTATTTGATTGTCTTTTGCCCTGTAAGGGCAGAGGATTTTTTATTTTTTGTTCACTTCTTTTACTGGCTAGCCAGTAACAAAAACAAATTTTATTAAGGAAATGATTGTAATGACCATTGTATGTCAATGAAATTTTACTGAGTATCATATACATTTAGAAAAATGAATCTCAATATATACCATGAATCTAATAACTCAAACAGTACAAGTAGTTTATGTTTATTTTCTACTAATTATTTCCCCACATAAATACTGGCATAATTTAGCTCTATTCTTTATGGTGTGTTTCAATAGAAACTGGGAGTGTATTATTATTTCACCAAGTTGTAACCTATGGAAATTTCAGGGAATCACTTGTACCTCACTTATGAAAAATGCTAGTGTTGTCATTCTCTCCTTTGATAAATCATTTCATTCATGCTACATTAAGATAAATCTGCTGAGTGTAGTGGAACATGCCTGTAATCCCCAGTATTCTGGAGGCTGACATAAGAGCATCACTTGTGAGTTCAAGCTAAGTTGTGCATTTGAAGCCAGGATGAACTGCATAGCAAGACCCTGTCCAAAAAGAAAAGAAAAGAAAAAAATCTGACATGTTGAATTAAAATTTAGTTTGAAATAATGATTCAACTGATAAAGAGACTGAAAGGTCATATTCAGTTATTGTGACAGTTTTATTTTAATTGCAATAAATTAAACTTAAATTAGAAATAAAATTAACTTAAATAGGTCCAGCTACAATAGAGTTACAAATTCCTATGCAGTTACTGAAATATTCCAAAAAGCTGTGGTGATTATTCCAGATGCTTTACTGGAAAGAATAGCAAATTAAGTGTTTTCAACATTGTTTTTACCTAATCTATTTTCCAGCACTTTAGTGCTTCTGTTTTAATGTTTAGGCCTCTAATCCATTTTTATTTAATTTAGTACATGGTGAAAGAGATAAGTCTAGTTTTTGTCTTTGGCAAGTTAAAACCCAGTTTTTCCAGCACCATTTATTTAAGAGGCTGTCCTTCCTCCACTGAAGATATTTTGAACTTTTGTGAAAGACGAAGTGGCATGCTCCTTTATCTCTATGTCCAATTCTTTTCTTTTTCCTCAGCTGTTTAAAAGGTGCCATTGCTTTTGTTATTTCAGATTGTCATAACCCTGAGTTCTTCTGATTTCTTCTTTAGCATTATTAATGCTGTCATTCACTCTGAACAGTATCTTTGTTTTCATCTCAGAGATCAGTTCTGATTTCCATTATACTAGTTCTGCTTTTGTTATCATCTCAGAGAGCCCTGATGATGGGGCTTTATTTTTCTCCATTTCCCTCTTCCTGGATTCCCTTGTCTTGATGATCACTGTATCTGAGTTTTTGAATTTTTTTTTCATTTCTATTCCTTTGTCATTGTTGGTGTTATTGGTTCAATTTCTTGCCTGGTGTCCTGACGGTGTTGGTTGCAAGTCTTTCTTCCCAATATTTGGATCCATTAGGAAATGGCTACTTCCTGGGCTGTCCTCCTTGGATCCATAATGGGCCTTAAGTGTTCTCAGTTCTGGCATATCATGGGAGGTATTTGAACAGAACAGTCATATTATCTTTTTTGACACAATACAATCAGTATTATCAAGAGTATCAAACACAGTAAAGGAAATGAAAAGCTTTGGCAGTTACTATTCTGAAACTTTTAAACTCATGAGTTGCCTCTGTTATATGACAAAATTTAGAATTATTAGAAATATGTTTATAACATATAGGTTCTTAAATGTAGCAACAGGACCTTTTGGGAATAAAAGGGCACTATAGAGTTAGGAGGGTAAGTAGATAGAAAGAGAGCAGATTAGAAATATGGTTAGAGGATTTATAAAGATGACATAGGCCTTGAGAACCTTACAGATGCCAGAGGACAACAGAGGTTAAAGGGACATGTATAAGACAATGCCAACTGAGAACCACAGGACCACTAGAGACTTTGTATACCATTTTTTAAATAAGGTTCTGCTTTGTACTTCAGGGTGGCCCTGAGCTCACTTTGTAGCCCAGGCAAACCTTGAACTCAGCAATCCTCCTGCCTCTGCCTCCTGAGTGCTGAGATTACAGACATGAATCACCACTCCTGGCTAACTCTCTTAGAAAAGTACAGAAAGATTATAAAATAGACAAGACTGAAACTTTTATTTCTCAATATTGATTCTGACTGGATGACAGGAGAGGGTGAATGAAAAAGAGGAGAATTAGGGTATCTAGCAGCAGGAGGCACACAGGAAACTATTTTCCCTCTTCTATTAAAATGAGAGCAGTGAAATGGAGAGAAAATCAACAAAGTTGGACAGATTCAGCACCAGCAGAGTAGAGAAATGAAAAGAGGTAGTTATGTCGGAGTGAAGAAAAAGAATAACAACAGCAACAATATCAACAACAACAATAAAGAAAGCTAAGAACAATAATCATAAGGAGACAGCTGTCAACCCTTGTCTAGGTTCTGAGAATGCCTGAGTTGAGCTCAAGCAGGCCTATAGGTTTGAACTTTACAAGTGTCTAAGATCTTGCATGTGGATCTGTCTTCCCCACTTCACCAATGGCTGTAGTCAAAGGATTCCCTAACTCTTCTAGTGAGTGT
This sequence comes from Thryonomys swinderianus, assembly GCA_004025085.1. Taxonomy (NCBI): domain Eukaryota; kingdom Metazoa; phylum Chordata; class Mammalia; order Rodentia; family Thryonomyidae; genus Thryonomys; species Thryonomys swinderianus. The sequence continues at coordinate 9,720 of PVIC010009040.1, read as the reverse complement.
TTTCTTTCATGTGGTGAATTGGGTAGAGAAACTCATGTAAGGCCTCTGGCTAGATTTCAATACAACAGCTGTACTTATTCAATGTCCACAGAGAAGCAGGTGGTATCTTTAGAAGCTCTTCCCCATGTAACAGTTGTGCCCAGTTCGGCCTCCAAATAAATGGAGATTCCAAGGCCTTCTTGTCTCGTCCTGGTTGTAGAAGAGTTGCAGGCCCAATCGGTGGTCAATTGTACCCAGCTCCTTTCTTCCTGAGACTCACCTCACCCTACTTACCCAGTCTGTCTTTGCTGGCCTCTGAAATTGTCTCAGCAGCAGCAGAAGAGTTCCAGTTCAGGTACATTACATGTTGCCTGATTCTTTTGTTACTGAGATTCCCACTGTGCTCTACTTACCAGGTCTGTCTCTGCCAGCCTCTGGTGTGATCTCAATGGTGGCCTTCCTTACCATTTTTATTTTGAAGGCTCTCTAAGTTGTTTTCCTCCTTGTGCTTGATGCCATCATTCTATCCATTTGTACTCACAATCACTGTGCTATGTCTTTTTCCTGACCCGTCAGCCTCCCTTATTGTTAAAGGGAGGATGCTAAATTAATTGTAAACAATTCATTAGTGATGTGATTTTTTTTTTGAGACAGGGTCTTTGCTTTTTTTTTTGAGGTCAGGCTGGCCCTGACCTCAGCAATTTATGTAGCCCAGGCAAGCCTCGAACTTGGCAATCCTCCTGTCTCTGCCTCCCAAGTGCTGGGATTACATGCGTGAGCCACCACGCCCAGCGTGATGTGATTTTTTTTTTAATCTTCTAATCTTTTCACTGAGATCTTTGGCAGAAATAGATACTCTGTGGACTCTTAGTACCTGTAGATTTTCCCTTTCCTATGTTTACCAGAAGGCAGTGACCAGCTTGCTCTATCTTTATACTATTTCAAAGTTATTGTATTCTCTTTACCTTTTCTCATTTTCTTTCACTTTTTATTTCAATTATGCTTCACTTTCTTTTTCTTGAATGTTTGGATAAGGAACGTAAACTTGCCTTTTATTTTTCTAAAAGTTTGATAATTGCCATAGACAACTATACCCAGTACCATGAGAAGACCTGGACTGAAAAGCTTTTAGGATGTATCCTTCAAAACAGGCAGGACTTGTTTTAATTCCCAACTTCGTGATTTTGAGGAACCAATCTCTCTCCCCATAAATCTTGCTTATTTAAACAGGAATAATCATGGGCTACTGTAAACATCAATTTAAAAATAGTGTCAGTGTTCTGTAACCTTCATAGTACTTTTCACTTTGTTCTTTTCCATTTGATCCAATCTTACCTTTTTTCTCTTCTCAATGTTTTCTATGATCTTTGCTGACAAGGCCTATGTCTCAACAGCAAAAAACCAAAGATGACTGCTTGAAAATACCATGTCTTTCCAATGATCAATCCTCTTTTCAGTATGTAAAGCATTTTTTTTTCATTCTTAAGATCTTAGTGATAGTGTTGGTATCTCCAAAATCATTCCTGCAATGTCCTCTGACCCCCACCTCACCCATGGCTGGGCTAGGCCATATTCCTGCCCTCGGAACACCCTCTGTAGTTCTCATATGGTTTCATACCTGTCTCATCAGTATCTAAGCTCTGAGTCCTTTGAAAGCTGAGCCTTGGTGCCTTCTCTCCTTACTCAGTGTCTGATCAAGTATCTGCTGTGCTGCAGACACTCTGGTCACACTGGATGGATGAATGATACCAATGAATGTGTCTGCGTCAAAAGATTCTTTAATCTCATCTTCAAATGAATACATTGAGTTGAACTACAGAAAACTTAATTATTTCATTAATCCTCTTCTTGCCTGGGTTTGACACATTTGCAATCAAGTGGCTGAAGCTGCAGTAACTGTCTTTCTATGGTCAAAGAACAACATGCTGTTCGTGGTCTTTTCTTGTCCTAAAATAATATTCCACTGGTGCCCTGAGAAGAAAGATGGATTTCATTGATATCATTGAGTCAGATAATTCAGAAAGAGAAAAATATATTAGCTAAATATTAAAGAGTTAATATGAAACATATAAATTCCAAAAGAGAGTATTTTGATGAGAAAAAAAGTAAACCTACAGAATGGAAAGCCAAGTAATTATTGTTCACTTCCACACAGTTCCTTGAATTGGATTCACATTGAGCTAAGGCTATCTGAATTAGAGGCAGCTGTATAATCCAAACGTTGTGCAGCATACAGAATCAGATTGAGTGCTTGAATGTCTGCACCCTAGGAAATTGATTTGACGACTATGTCAATTACTTCTGGCACCAAGCTTTCTGTGGGTTGCATTACAACTGCTCTTTTGGTCAGCTGTGACTGCTTTCCCATCCACGCCTATTGTTTTAGATTTATTTACTGCATCGGTGATCATAAATTATGGACGTCCTTCTATGCCATCTGGAAACTCTGGTGTCATGGTTTGGGTCACTTTTGATTACTTGCTCTTATTCTCAGCTACTGCCAAGGCTGATGTATCTTGAATTATGAAAGACTTCCGCCACAAGCTGACCTATTTGTGAGTAACCTTTCAGCATCTACATATGTTTATTTTACCCAACATAAAACTGAGTGAAATAAAAAGTGTGTTTTCATATTCTCCAGAGAAATATTTCTGTGTTTATGATACTGAATTTTTAAAGCTCATAGTTTGTCTAATGATTTGATGGTAACTTGTAGCAAATGTTTATTTTTCTCACAAAGTCATCATAGACACATCATCCTCTATTTCAATGTAGAAAATGTAATTTTCCCAATAGTTTCACCCAATGTCAATTTCTATCTAGAATATTCTATTATTATTATGAGCCTAATGTTAGTGTGAAGGTTTTTCTCCTTTCATATAGTCTGGAAACGATGAGGCAAGCACATATTTAATCTTTCTTTATTCTCGTGTTCACTATTCTAAAGACTGAGGCTATTGATTATAATATTTCTCTAACAAGTTGGCTAGAAAACATCTCAGCAGAGTTCTTTCTCTAAAGGATTCTGATGCCTACCTGTGCAGAAAGTGTCAGCAGATTATGCTCCTTTTATGCAGATGGTTCACTGGCAGCTCAGATCAAGTCTGAAACTGTGCTATCAAGCAATTTAGATCCAGAAAAGCCATTTGAATATTGGAATTTTGTTGCATTTCCCAGGGCACAGCTGCCTGCATCTGACATCTGCTTTGATTTTTTGAATAGCCAGTGACTTTTTCCTGGCAATCTCGAGGTTGAGTTTTGTAGAGCCGTGTTTATATCCACTCAGTTCTCATTATATATCTCTCTCCATAAAGATATTATAAACCATATCACTGTACTCATTTTAGAATCTACTCTCTCCTCTTTTTTTCAACACCAAATGCCACTTTCAATGGGATTAGGAGAGTCTCTATTTCTCTACTACTTTTCACTATACAATAAACTTCATCAAGTTTCTCTAGAAGGAGAGCTGCTATCAGAATGAAAGGAGTCAAAGTAAAATTGTTCAAATTTCCTTAAAAGACTCCTTCTGAGTCTTCAGTATATATAGGAGTACTACGTGATTATCTTATTATTAAATTGCCCTAGTAGGCTGTAAATATGAAGGTGAATTGTTTTTTTTTTCCTAAGACAAAGCCTCAGTGACTGTGGTCTAATTAACTCTGCATCCTGATACACATAAACTACCCTTTCATATCTTTTGACAGTAATGCCCACTAGCATATTGTGGCATCAGTTCACATCAGATCCCTTTATGCTGTATTAGATATATAATCCCCCAAAAGGGCATGATTTGACCAAAGCAACATTTGTAGATATTTAAAAATTTGTATATTATTTGTTGCTTGTTATTCTTTCAAAATACAAAATGATACAACAGATGTTTCAAGCAGCAAACCTAAAGTTTGGGGCAGTGGGATGTTTTTGCTGATGCTAGTTGTTAAGTGATTTTTAATCTACCTCTAAGATGCATGGATCCACAGATGTGGTGCTAACTGACCATCGTATTTCTAGATTACCAAAGTGAAACACATTACAAGAAAGTGAAGAATAGTATTATAAGAAAATGTTTTGCTATCTAAAATAAAGCTAAAAATTACAGTATTTTTCTTTGTTATTAAATGACTTATTGTTAATCCAGTTATACTTTTTGATTTTGAAGAAAAAATGTAATAACAGATGCTGTTGGCAAAGTGTGATATAACCATAAATCTGTATATGTATATATCTATGGTAAGATGTATATATTATGGTAATATGTATATATTTGCTATATTCTTCTCTTTCTTTTCCTCCTTGCCTATCACGTTGCCTATTTGTGAAGAAAGATGATGAAAACATTAACTAGCTAATGTTGTTTTGGTCAGAAAGCTCCCAAAAGGTGTTGCCTACATATAGTTGAGGGTTTGTTTTTTAATTTCGGCATTTTGGAGTAAGAAAATCAGGATATCAGCATCTGAGATTTTCATATATAATAGATCTTTAGAATATGCCAAGTTGAAAGGGAGAAAATGAAATTCCAATGGGCTTCCAGTTCTTTTACATTTTCACAATGGAACAAATGTGCAAAGCTAAGTAGACTGGTAGAGACAGATCTAAATATTAAAATTAGCTATTTAGTAGTATAAATTAATATTTAAATTTATGAACAATGATAGTTGGTGTAAAATAGAAGTCAATACCAAGAAAAATAAAAATTATTTTCTGATGTGGGGCAAATATTTCTGTTTCACTATTTTAAACTCATCAAAATAAAGGAATGACAGTATGTCAAAAACGAAACAAACAGAAACTTTGATTGTTGGTGATTTTCAAAGAATCAATAAAGAATGAAAAAGTGGAATCAGTGAGTCAAAGAGAGATCAGGGAAACACATTAGAATGCTGTTTAACCTCTTACTAAGATTGCTATTGTACAGCAATGCATAAAGCGGTGGCTATTGGACTCATTACATCAATACTATCTTGGCACTTTCTGAGGTCACACCAGTCATCTTTATTCATGTTGTCCCTGGGAGAGGAAGTTATGTTAATAGAGTTGGGTCAGGCACACCAAGGCAGAAGGAAAGCTCAAATGCAAAAGCTAAGGCCTCATCAACAACCCCAAGTGCCGTGAGGAAGCTGCACCAATCAAGGGCAGACAGGCTCACTTTTAAATCTGTGTCCTCTTCTCCCAGATGACAGTCAGATCCCCTGTATTCTACTTATTCATCCTGCCATTTATTCATTCATTCATTCACTCATGTCCATTAACAAAATAAGGGGAAGTAAGATTTCTCATTTCAACCTTCTTCTAAAAAGGTGTATCTATTCTGTTTTAAGAGCATATTTGTGTCTGATTTGTGTTCAGAGAACTGTGAAAAACATAAAATATTTTTATAGTTTTTTGAAACATTTTCTCATTAAAAAATTTATTATTAATTTTTCTCACTCTGGTAGTTCAACAATTTCCAACATCTCAGTAAAATAAAGCTTGAATTATTTCATGACCCCTTCTTCATTATGTTGTGATAAATTACTGGGAAGATCTCATTCAGAAAGAGGCATTTCAATGGGCTTTACAAAGTTTTATTGCATTCTTTCCAAGTTCTCTTCTACAGTGGAAAGAACAGATGTCTAGAATGAATAAATATTTTGAAAAGATTTAGAAAGACCTTTCAATACTTTAAAGAAGTAAAGGCCATTAGGAAGTTTAAAGAAGTAAACCAATTCTCCTGTAAACTAAAGAGTCTCCTTCAAATTAATTTTTAAATATATACAGCCAGATTTTATGCCTTACTGAACAGAGACATTATATAGCATGTCTGTTTATTACATGTAAGTATATTTAATTGATGGAATATGGTTCTTTTCAATTATAGGTGTTACACACCTAAAAGATAGTTTAATCTTTGTTTTTAACCTTCAAACCAGGCTTAATAATTTGGCTTTAAAAGATACTTTTAAAAGAATTGGTTCTTTAAAGTACTCTGCAGACTACTGTAAATAAATATATGACATGAATTCATGTTAGAGTTGACAAACTTCAGTGCACATATTGTTCTTATTACTTATATGAATCTAAATAACAGGTCAATAGATATGGAATATACAAAGAAGCAAATGTTGATAATGACAAAACCAACCTTGTCAACAAGAGTGTTAAAACCAATGTACTTAATTAAAAAAGTGAAGTCAATTAAAATCAAAATAACAGTGCAGCATTACAAATGCTGGAATAATCATTAGGCCTTGCTGAATAATGGAAGAGTATAGAATTTTTTTAATGGAACAGCAGGGGTGGTACATTACACAAAGCAACAATCTACAACAATATGACAATCGAATTACTTCAGCCCCATTAGGCAGGTGCAGAGGAATAATTAACATGAATTTTTTTTTTCAGTGAAGAGGGTAAATAAATAAACTTTTTTTTTCTCTAATAACACTGAATTTTACACCTCCAGCCTACCATAATATAAAATGATAGAACAAACCTATGATTTTAAAAACTAGAGTTTATAGACAGGGGAGTTTTCTGTTTATTGCCTATACAAACTGAGCAGCATAACAAAACAAGTATGGCTCTCCTATGGTAAAATGCTATTCTTTGACGTATATTCTCCCTTTATGTACTGCTCTCTTTTAGGGCTGAAAAGAAATAATAAGGGATTTTCAATAGTTTCTGGCTGTCTAATCTAATTCACATATAAAAGGCATCCCATAGAGCCCTAGGCAATATTTGTTATCTTATTTCCAGCTCAGATTCAAAACAAATTGCGACCTCCAGTTAGAGCAAAGGGAGAGTCTTCTCACTAAAATGCCAGTAGAAATGAAAGCAACTTCACAGTTCTTCATGAAGGGCAAGAAGTTTAAGATCTCTTAGCTACTCTTCCTGACAAAAATATCATCCTGCTTTAAAACAGTGCTGATAGAAATCTCTTTCATTTTCTTGTCATAGGAAACATTTAATTTTTACTGAGATAAATAGTCTGTATTCTTAAAAGACTAGATTTTTTCATTTCTTTCTTTACCATCAAGGAATTCAAAAGTGACAATTCTTTATCCTCAAATGACCTCACCAGTTTAAATCAACCTGAACCTGCTGATCTTTTGTAGGATGGGTGTTTGGGGTTGAGAAAGATAACTGCTTATAGTACAAGAACTTTTACCTCGAGGTTTGGAACACTTTGCTAGTGAGATGTCATGAATCTCTGGTTGGCTTCTGAAGAAATATCTCACTCACTTAGAAAAAAAAAATGACAGGAAATCCAATAGATGGACATGTGCTCCTGGGAGAACAAGAAGGAACACAACAAATCCATGGTCCTTCCTTTGCAACTTTTGTTATTTGGAGAATAGATATGGCACTTATGCTAGTGGGAAGTAATGTGGCTGACAATGTAAGAAAAAAAAATAATTGCTCTAAGATAGTCACTCCTTTACAAGTCTAAAATAAAATTCCTTTATTTTCTCTCATGATCCACTATGAAAAATAGGATTGTGAAAAGGAAAAAGAAAGCTTTTGTGGTTGTCTTCAGTTTATTTTGGCTCGTTTTTAGTGAGAGAAACAAACATTCACACAGGAAGCCTTCAACTCCACATTATTATTAATTCTCAATTATGCTAAGTCTGAGGCTTGAATTGATACAATATCAAATAATTTTTACATAAACTGCTTTGTCCTTAATGTGAGAAATGCAATTAAATATTTCCCTATTAGATTTGCAATTGAAACTTGGTTTTTTAGTAAAAATATTTCTTTATCTCTTAGTATGAGGCTTAATAAAATGCTTGAATAAAGGTATTTCAGTAGATTTAAAAGGTAACTATCTCAGTTTATGAAACATTGCATAGAGAATGCAACAGTATTAAGAAAGATCATCTGTGTTGATACTAGGCCAACAAAAGATCCACTGAATTTAACATAAAGATAAACACAATATTTTAAAGTATGAAATTTTAACTTTCAAAATTCACTTTTTATCAAAGAGAAGATCCAGTATTTGCCTATCTATGATCTATTTATTTCACTCATTAGCCTGTCCTCCAGGTGTATCCATTTGCACATAAATGAATCAATCTTGTCATTCTTTATGGCAGAATAATAGTCCATTTTGTAAAAAAAAAAAAAAAAAAAAAAAAAACTTCTTTATCCAGTCTCCAGTTGATGGGCATTTGGGTTGTTTCCACGACTGAGCTATCACAAACCAAGTATAAAAGTAAACAAAAGTATAAGTGAATGTTTATAAATAGCTAAATTAGTTGATATGTTAGGGTAATTCTAAACAAAATTATGTCTGCAGGGTTATGATTTGACTTGGCACAAGGCACAGTAACAAGACTGATAAGATCTAGGTCATAAAGCAGAATGTAAGTGAGCAGATTAATTAGAAATGGCCACTGTGTAGCTGTGTCTATGGATATGTAGTGGATTGCAGAAGTGGAGTTCTAACCACACACATACCCTAAAAAATGTGACAGTTTCTCTCAGCAATTCTTGATGGCCTTCCTGAAGTTCATGCTGTTATAGTTTTTTATGTCATTTTATAAGAGTCATATGGATGCAAACAAGAACTGCACAATGACTGACAAAACTTCTTGCAGCTTTGGAAGTCAAACCCAGGTGAGAATTTGATAAATATCTTCTAGCAACTCAAGGGTTAAGAAATATCGTTTCTATTAAAATTCTTTGCACCCAGCAAAAGCTCTGAAATACTCAACTTATTATATTTTCATTAGTATCTTATTTATTTATTTATTTATTTATTTATTTATTTATTTATTTATTTATTTATTTATTTATTTATTTGTTTAAGACAGTGTCTCGCTTTGTAGTCCAGGCTGGCTCTGAGCTAACTATGTAGCCCAGGCAAGCCTCGAACTCAACAATCCTCCTGTCTCTGCCTCCCGAGTGCTGGGATTACAGGTGGGCGTGAGCCTCCACGCCCAGCATTGTATGTGGTTTCCGGGATCAAACTCAGGACCTTGCGCTTGTGAGGCAGGTGCCAGAACCACTGAGCTAACCCTCCGGCCCTACTCGACTTATTATAAAAAGTGGCATATTTTAATTTAGTCAAATCAATCTATCCTTAATATAAAAAGCCTTTATTCACCCTCTGATTTTTCTTTATTTGTTGTAAAATCCTAACATATGAAAATATGAAAAGTGCTTAATTGAAAGAAAATATATCAAAACAGGCTATAGATTTTAAAAGAATAAACTCAAATGGTCATTTATCTATTAAAATTGCCATACCTTTTGCTTCTCTCAAGAGTGAGAAAGTAAATATAACAATAGAATAGCTTCCTATGTAACTTCATTGACAAGTATGAAGGACAGTTCCATGCAAAATTGGAATCAAAATGTTAGCATTCCATGCTGAGGAGGAAATAGTATTAACTCCAGGTATGACCAAAAGGATAAGTAACTTGTGATACTTTTACCCAACAGGTTAGTTATAGAACTGAGATTCCGCACAGCAGCTTATATTGTCTTAGACCCTCAAGTCTTAAATTAGTTATATAGCGGCTTCTTTAAAAAGTACCAATATTGGGCCGGAGCATTAGCTCAGTGGTTCCGGTGACTGCCTCGCAAGCGCAAAGTCCTGAGTTCGATCCCGGTAAACCACATACAATGCTGGGCGTGGAGACTCACGCCCACCAGCAATCAATACCACATACTGCAGTGCTGGGCATGGTGGCTCACACCTGTAATCCCAGCACTCGGGAGGCAGAGACAGGAGGATTGCTAAATTCAAAG
>PVIC010009039.1:0-46619 GCA_004025085.1 Thryonomys swinderianus | reverse complement strand
AGATAATAGAAAGAGACCTGCAACAAACATTGCCCTGTCATCAGGCAAAGAAGAGCATTAATAACAATGAAAGAGTAGAAATGAGAAAATACACAAAAAACCAGACACAAAGATCACCACCACAGGGAAATTCAGAGAAAAGGGAAATAGGGCAAACTGAAACTCAAACACCAGGACTCTTGGAGATGGTAACTAAAGCGGATCTAGTAAAATGGAAATCAGAACTCATCTCTGAGATCAAAACAGGGATACTGTCCAGAGTGAAAGACATCATTAAAGAAGAGATCAGTGAGATGATAGAATCCAAGATAGCAGAAGCAATGGAACCTTTTAAACAGCTTCAAGCAGAGCTCCAGGGAATGATGAAGGAGAATGAAAGCTTGCACAGTAGGAAGAATGAAACAGAGAACAGAATCTCAGACCTAGAGGACAGCATAGCAGCCAATGAGCAGGAAAGGTATAATCTATGGAAAAGAGCAAGGGACCATGAGAAATCAATTCAACAGCTTCTAGATGACTCTAAGAAAAATAATATAAGAGAGATTGGAGTCACTGAGGAAGCAAGAGGCAGTGTAAAAGACATAAAAAAGCTATTGTCAGAGATAACAAGAGAAAACTTCACAGGAAAAGAAATAGACATACAGATAAATGAGGTCTATCAGACTCCAAAATACCATGACATAAAAATATAATTGTGTGCTTTGGGCAGGTATTTGAGACAATACATCATAGTATTTACAAGTACAAATAGTTGAATCAACTGCTCTAGTTTTATCTCTTGACTTTGATATTCAGTAGCTTCACAATTTAACACAAGCCATGTAACCTTTTATGCTTCAGCATCCTTAGCCATACATTGGGTGTAATGAAAGAGTGCACTGATGAGTAGGTGTAAGTATGAAATGAACTTTTTTACAAAGGAAAGGAAAAGAAGAACCCTAGAATGGTACCTGGTACATCTGATGCATAGTGCACTCAATAGATATTAGCTAATATACTATCACATTTCAAACTATTACTATTCTACTAGGAAAATTTGAGAGATTAATCTGCATGTTGTCTTCATCTCATTAAAGCAAAAGATTGAGGAGACTGAAAGATATTCAAAGCTCATATATTAGAAATTTAATCCACAAATTCATATATTAAAGTATGATACGTGGTATATGAAGGTGGCACTTTAAAATACAATTAGGATTAGATGCATTCATGAATAGAAAGCTCCCAGGATAGATTTCATGGCTTTATAAGAAGAGGAGAGAAACTGAGCTGACAGACAACGTCTCTCATACTGTGTAATGTATGCCCTTGCAATGTGACAATGCAGCATGACAATTTTCATCAGATAATGAGCAGGTGCCAATGACATCCTTTTAAGTTTCCCAGGTTCAATAATTGTAGCTTGAATAAAATTATCTTCTTTAAAAAGTATTTTGTTACAGCAATAGAAAATGGAATAGAGCAGTATCCAAATCAATACACATATTGTTCAACTATCATGGTTACCAAGAACTAGGCACAATTAATTAGGTCAAAAAAAAAAAAAACAGAGAAAACATATTGGTTTGGAAGTTATTTTTACTTTTGTTTAAATATTAACCATGTGAAATAATAAAAAGTAAAACTGACTCCAAAGAAAAACAAAGTAATTGTGTATGCTCATATGTAAAGGACTACAATTCACAAATGTAAATTGCTATACTGTAGTCATAGCATGTACTTGAAGGGTAGATGTAGATATTAGTGATTCACAAATTGATGGACATATAACATATTTTGATTCTTATTTTTTCCCATTCCGCTGCTCTCTCCACATCTCCGTACACATGAACTTTTTTTTTTTTTTTTTTGAGATAGGGTCTTGCTTTGTCATTCGGGCTGGCCCTGAGCTCACTATGTATCCTAGGCAAGCCATGAACTCAGCAATCTTCTGGACTCTGCCTCCCGAGTGCTGGGCTTACAGGCGTGAGACCCCATACCCAGCATTATGGTATGTGGTACTGATTGTTGGTTGGCATGAGTCACCATGTCTGGTACTGTGGTATGTGGTATGTGGTTACCAGGGATCAAACTCAATAGCTTGCACTCCCTAGGCAGATACCAGAATCACTGAGCTAAATCTCCAGCCCTGATGATTTATTTTTCTTATTATGGTTAATTTTATTAATCAATAAGTTATAATGAAAAACTGTGGCCAAACATTAGTCTAGCTATTGCTGCTAAAGTATTTTTAGATATGTTAACATTTGAATTGGTAGGCTTTAAGTAAAGGATATCACTCTCCTTAATGCATGTGGGACTCATGCTGTCAGCTGAAGACCTAAAGAACAAAAACTGAGCTTCGCTATACTGGAAGGAATTTTCCCCAACACTGCATTATGGAACATTGCCTTAACTCACAGGATGTCAGTCTGCCTTACAGTTTCATAGCTGTCAGCCTCACCTTAACATTATCATACATCATTTTTGTTGTTTACTAAGGACAATCTCTCATTTTGAATGCATCAGAAGAATATTCTGGAAGGAGAAGGCCTGTTAAACTGGCCTCTGTTGTGTTTAGTGATTGCCACTTAAACTCATGGTGCTGCTTGGAGTTCACTGGTTCCACATCTACAAAGACACAGCAGATTTGGACTTATTTTTCCTTTAGAGAAACTTTGGAGTCATTTAGTGTATTTGATAGGAAGAGTTCATATAAATACTAAGACTAAGGAGAATAGTGATAGTAACTATAATTATTATTAACATAGCAAAGGCACAAATTAGACCTGACCTCAAACCAGAAAGTGCTCAAAAATATCATCAGGTCTCCTGAACAATCCCTGACTGATTTTCCCAATCTATTCTCAGACAGACCTCTAATAGAGCAGCTCCTAAGGAAATTCTAACATTTTCTCATCTAACATCTGTTACTCTGTTTAAAGAGAGATATCCTAATTCTCAATAACTTCCATTAAACTTTCAAAAACCACTCTAATTAGTTTGCTTTTGTCAGGTACGTGTCTCTAAATCATTCTCTATAAGGGGGTAAAATATGCTGACTGATCACTACTAAGTCACTTCCTACACTTGGAGTAATGGGAGGAATGGAATTACACTTCAAGATCAAAACAAGATAAAAGAAAAAGAGAAAAGGAAAGTTTTAAAAGAAAATTAGAATGTTGTCACAAAAGCATAACATCATTTTTCAAGAATGAAAATTAGAAGCAGAGTGACATCCATTTTAAGTAAGTTTAAGCCTAGAGTTCAGTGATAAACAAGATTCTAATACTGTCTGTCACTACTGTTGCCTGTAGTAGTGCCTTATGTCTTCCTCTTTTCTTGAAATGCAGCAAAACTTACTCATATGAGGGGTTATTTTGTCCACTATTCTGCTATATTATATGACAATGAAAGTTTTTTTTTGTTTTTTTTTGTTTTGTTTTGTTTTGTTTTGTTTTTTTGAGACAGGGTCTCGCTTTGTAGTTCAGGGTGGCCCTGAGCTCACTATGTAGCCCAGGCAAGCCTCGAACTCAGCAATCCTCCTGTCTCTGCCTCCCGAGTGCTGGGATTACAGGCGTGAGCCACCATGCCTGGCACTGACGAAGTTTTGCAAGTAAAATTAGAGTCCCCAATCTGTTTATCTGATATAAACAAATGGGAAATTTCTCTAATTGGGATTGATACACCATATGAATGCTGTGAAAGTGAACAGAAACATCAGCAAGCTTGTTTGCTGCTTTGGTACATGGGAACATACGACCAGGACTTGAGCTCAACCTGTAAAACCTGAAAGCAGTCCCATCCCTAAAAGGAACTGAAATCTACTAGCAAGCAAAATGAGCTTGGACTAACACTCCCATGTAACTATGTAATAAATGAAACCATGTAACTATGTGACACCTTGAGTTCAAGCTAGTGAGAGCTGGACAAGAGACCTCAGCTATAGGGTGCTACGATTTCTGACCTATGGAAGTTTTGAGGTAACATGATTGTGTGTTAAATGTATGATAATTTTTCTTTAAAGAATTACTATTATAATCATTTTTTCTTGTTTTTCATAAATCTATAGTTTTTTAAAGTAAAACATCATTTCCCCATAATGTTTATGTGACAATTGTCAAAGGATATATTAACTATGTCAGCACCTTGAGCATCAGCAAGGATTTCATATTAAACAATCATTCGCCAAAAAATGTGACAGCTATTCTATATTTCTTTAATAAAATAGTATATGCACACTTATGCTAATCTGTCAAGCCAATTCCACAGAAAATGCTTCCAAAATCAGTGTTGATTAGCAAATTAGTTAGCTTCAGCACAGAACTGTGCTCACTTGCCTGTGACAGCTTGGAAGCCAGTTCTGATACTTGCAACAGAGAATTAAGAATGACAAATCTCACATCATAAGAATCAGAGCCAAGTGTTGTTCTGCAGAATTGTATCCAGTGATTGACAAGTGTGACAAATGATGTATTCCTACATATATCTTTGTAAGACATTTTCTATTTCTGTTGGAATCTCCCCTTAATTATAAGTTGGTTACTATCATCTATAGAACCAGTTATAGCAAGTTATGACAATAAAAATACTAGGAGATCTTTGGACTGATGATGTAATAGTTTAAAGATAGCTATAAAGTTAACAAGAGAAGTTTCCTTGGTCCTACTTGGACAACCTCTGGAGGTTTCATGACAAATTTGCTTTTCTCTCCCACAACCATATCTGGACACTTTTTCTTCATGATGTTGATTCAGTAGCTCTTCATATGTGCAGTTTCTCTCTGAGTCTGCCCAAGCAAGTCCTGTTTCATTACTAAATGAGATAATACCATCTTTTTTGCTATTTTAATCTTCTGAAGCTTCGTCTTTTTCCTGTATTTCATCCTTGTCTCAGAACTTGATGTGCTTCTCTTTTGATTGCCAAGCATAGTATCAAGGTCATCCTGTGGTTCAACTGGCTCTTGGGTGTGATTTTCAATTTTAAGATCCTTCACATTCTCTTCAGCTTCATCAATATGAAGTATGTTTTTTGTTGTCTCTTTTGTCTTTTGATTCAATAAATTCAAGTCATCTAGATCATCAGAATCATCTTTCTTCCTTTTGTATCTTCATTGGCTTCCTCATGCTTGTCCTCATTTGGTTCTCTCTTCACTTCTTTTGCTTCTGAGGGATGGATTTCTTCTGTCTAGGCATAACTTCCTCATCGATAACAAGAATCTAGTGTGATGCTTTGAGAGGTATCAGTAGGAACCATGCTGACACTGGGCCCCTGAGCTGGCCTGTCTCATTTATGTTCCATGCCATTTCCACTAGTGGTACAGTTGTGACTTGGGATAAGATAATTTTTGATCTATTATGAGGAGGTAGAAGCAGAGGGCTGTGTAGAAGGGAATAAGAAAGAAGAGGAGAACTGAGAGGGGGAAGGTAAAGAACAAGAGGAAGAAGGAGGAGAAGAAGCTGCTCTTTATGTTAGATGAAAGAGAACACCCAGCCACAGTCTGCAATATTTTCTTACAGAGTAACAAGAAAAATAGATTCTTGAATTTCACTGAATTAATATCTTAATAAAAGGAGATATAAATGTGCACAGTGTGTAACAGTAATAATAATTTCAGTGATAGAAGCAGTTTTCTTTGCATTTTTAGTTTCTAACAATGGCAAATATGCTATAAAATTTAGAAATGTGAAATGTATACTTCCTTCCCTTCCTGCTACATGCCCAACAGTTAAATTTAAGGTATATTATTTGGCAAAATAATTCAGAAGTTCATCTCACTTCTTGAACTAAAGAGAGAAAATTTATTATTATTGTTGTTGTTGTTGTTGTTGTTTACAGTACAAGTATTTTTTTCATGCACCATTTAAAATCTCTTTGTAAAGTTATACCTCCCTAGTCCCAGGAACAAAGGACCTTGGCACCTTTAAACAGTGCCCAGACCTGCCACTAGGACCACACCAGAGAGACTAAGTAAGTAGGGCATGGCAGAGGTTATGCAGTGAATCTTGGAAAAAAGGGACTGAGGACCAATGACCAGCGCCAAGGCCTGCAACTTTCTTGCTTCTGGGGCAATGCCAGAGCCTATGGAAACAGACAAGGAAGGTAGGATATGGCAGAAGTCACACACTGAATTTTGGCAAGAAGGGGGCCTGGCACTACTGACCAGTGTTCAAGCCTGCAGCTCTTCAACAAACAGGGTCAGAAGGCCTTGGAATCTCCATTTGTTTGTAGGCCAAACTGGACACCATTGTTGTAATGGGAAGACCCTCTAGAAATACCAAGTACTTGTCTGTGGACATTAAGTGTAGTAGTGGTACTGAAACCTAGACAGAGGCTATCACAGAGTTCCTCCACACAGTCCACCATGTCAAAAAAAAAAAAAAACACTTACTGGAAGAGTGAGGGAATCCTGTTGACCATAGCCATTGATGAGCAGGTAGAGTCAGTTACACCTGAAAGATCCTGGACTTTTGCAAAATTCAAGCCTGCAAGTGTTCACTGGGCTCAACTCAGGGATGATATTCAAAACCTAGAGAAGAGATTAGGGCTGTCTGTCTGTGAGTTATCAACTTTGATCTGCATGCTACTGCCCAGACCATCTATAGGAGACAACAGATTCACACTGTGAAGGGCCATTTTGGTAATATTTTTAGCTTTGTTTTGTTGTTGTTGTTGTTTTATTTGTTTATTTATTTACTTACTTATTTTTTTAAACTTTTCTCTGACCTAACTTCTTTTTCCATTACTCCACTGTAGCTGAATCTGTCCAGCATCAAGGTTTTTGCTCCTCTGGATTGCTCTTATTTTTAGATAACAGGGAAATTACTCTCCTGTTTGCCTGCTGCTGCTAGGTACCCTTATTCTCCTCTTCTTCCCACATCCTCTTCTGTCCTACAATCAGAATCAATACCTAGAAGTTAAAGGATTTCAGTCTTCTCTAATTTCTCCTTTTAGTATTATTATAAGACAGTATACAAAGTTTCTACTGGTCCTGTAGTTCTTAGTTGGTTCTGTCTTATATTTGTCCCTTTTGTATCTGTTGTCCTCTAGTATCTATAAGGTTCTTGAGGTCTATTTGATTTCTATAGATCCTTAAGCCCATTTCTAATCTCTTTCTCTCCTATCTCCCTACCTCCCCAAATTCCAGTGACCATTTATTTCCCAAGAGTACTGCGGCTATATTGAAGGACCTGTATGGTATAAACACATTTCTGATTAGTTCTAAATTTTGGCATATGGTCACAGATATAACTCATGAGGTTATAGGTATCAGGATAGTCATTGTCAAAGTTTATCATACCCTGTGCTGTATTTGATACTGTTGATAATACTGATTGTAATATGTCAACAAAGATAATGTGATTGTTCTGTTCAAATATCACCCATGTTGTGCCAGAACTTCTTAAGGGCCATTACAGATCCAAGGAAGACAACCCAGGAAGTAACCATCTTCTAAGGTTTCCAGATATTAGGAACAAAGAAACTTGCAACAAACATTGCCCAGACAGCAGGCAAGGGATCAAACCAATAAAAACAGATATGAGAAAGGAATAGAAATCAAAAAAAAATTTAAAACCCAGGTACAAAGAGCATCACCACAGTGGAATCTAGGGAAAAGAGAAATAGAACAAATGGAAGCTCAATCACCAGGACTCTCTGAGCTGGTAACAAAAGCAAATCTAGTAAAATGGAAATCAGAACTAATCTCTGAGATGAAACCGAGATACTGTCCAGAGTGAAAGATTTGATTAAGAACGCTAAAGAAGAGGGGGGCATGATAGAATCTCAGAATAGTAAAAGCAATAGAACCTATTAAACTGCTTCAAACAGAGTTTCAGGTGATGAAAAACTCCAACAGAAGTTTGTGAAGTAGGATAAATGAATAGGAGGACCAAATTTCAGACCTAGAGGACAGTATTACAGCCAAAGAAAAGGAAAATAATAATTTATGGAAAAGGGAAGGAACCATGAAAAATTAATCCAACAGCTCCTACATGATACAAAGAACAACATAAGACTGATTGGAGTCACTAAGGAAGCAGGAGACAATGCAAAAGGCATTAAAAAATTATTCACAGATATAATGACTGAAAACATCACAAGGAAAGGAAAAGGATTGGACAGACAGATAAATGAGGCATATATGACTCAAAATGGCAATAATATAAAAAAATCTATACCTAGGCATATAACAATCAAGGTTCCAGATATCCAGAAACAATGAAATACTGAAAGAAGTTAGAAAAAATGTAAAAACAAACAAAAAACACATACAAAGTGAAACCCATCAGGATCACAGCACACTTTCTAATGTAAATACTCAATTCAAGGAGCAGCTGGAGTGAAGTATTTTAAGCCTCGGAGGAAAAACAACCTCCAAACTAGACAGATGTATCCTGCAAAACTATCTTTCAAAATTGATAGGGAAATAAAATACTCCCATGACAAAGGACACTTGAAGAACTTCACAAATAGAAAACCTGTACTCCACACATTCTAAAGAATATCTTTGAAAAAAACAATGAAAGTCAGGTTGGGGATTTGTCTCAGTGGTTCTGGTGTGTGCCTTGCAAGCACAAGGTTTCCAGTTTGATCCCCACAACCACATACCTCAGTGCCAGGCATGGTGACTTATGCCTGTAACCCCAGCAATCAGTACCACATACCACAGTACCAGGCATAGTGGCTCACACTTGTAATCCCAGCACTCAGAATACAGAGGCAGGAGAATTGCCGTGAGTTTGAGGATAGTCAGGGCTATATAGTGAGCTCAAGGCCAGCCTGAACTATAAAGCAATACCCTGTCTCAAAAAATAAATTAAAAAAAAAATATATATATATATATATAAATATAAATTACAAACCCATGAAACTCAGATGAGTGAATCCATCAGGCAAAATGAGAAACTGAATGAAAAAGTACAAAAACAAGGAATAAAGAACCCAAGAACAGAAAAACATCATGACAACTCTAAATCAGTTCCTATCAGTCATAAACATTAATGTCAGTGGCCTCAATGCACCAATTTAAAAAAACACAGACTGGAAGAATGGATTAAATAATGAGATCCTACAATATGCTCCATACAAGTAAAATACTTAATTCAGAAAGGAAGCCATAGACTGAAAGTAAAAGGATGGAATACAATTCTCCATTCAACAAGAAACTGCAAAAAAAAAAAAAAAAAGAGCAGCTATCCTATTTGCAGAAAAAATAGACTTCAAAGCAAAACTGATAGAGAAACAAAGAAGAACACTACAACTTCATACAGGGAACAATCCAAGAGAAAGAAATAACACTCATAAATATTTATGCACCAAATTCTAGAGCACCCAGCTATATAAAACAAATGTTAATGGATATCAACAGTGAGATAATCACTAATACAATAGTACTAGAAGACTTCAAACCCCACTGTCACAAATAGGTCAACTGGACAAAAAAATCATTAATGAAATATTTGAGCTAAACCAAACTTTTGAACAAATGGACTTAATAGATGCCTACAGAGTATTTCACCCCACAAAGCCAGAATATACATTTTTGTCAGATGCTCACAGGTGACTCTCCAAAATAGATGACATACTAGTTCATAGAGTTTCAGGAAATGCAAAAGTATTGAAGTTATCCCTTTTATACTGTCAGACCATTGTGCCTTGAATTTGGAGCTGAATAGCAAAAGAAATTCCAAGATCCCCACAAACACATGGAAATTGAACAACACTATGCTGAACAACCAATGGATCACTGAAGAAATTAATCAGTTTTTACAATTAAAAGATAATCTCAATACAACATACAGGAATTTATGGAACACAATGAAAATAGTTCTACAAGAGGAATTCATAGCAGTGAGGACCTACACCAGGAAAAAAAAGCAAACTCAAATAAAGACCCTAACGCTGAACATCAAATAACTAGAAAAAAAGGATCAAGACAAACCCAAAGCTCATACTAGGGAAGAAATTATAAGGAGCAGAGCAGAAACTAATGCAATGGAGACTAAGAAAATGATACAAAAACTCACGGAATTGAGGAGTTGTTTTTTGAAAGGATAAACAAAATTGTCAGAATCTTACCAAACCTTATCAAACAGAAGAAGGATTGCCAGGCACTCAGGAGGCAGAGGCAGGAAGATTGCTGAGTTCAAGACTTGCTTGGGCTACATAGTGAGCTCAGGGCCAGCCTGAACTACAAAATGAGATCCTGTCTCAAAAAACAAAACAAACAAAAAAGGATGGCTCAAATCCATTCTATTAGGAATGAAAAAGGGGGAAATCACCACAGATCCAATGAAAGAGGATAATAAACACCTACTTTGAAAGTTTGTACTGCAAAAAGACGGGAAAAGTAGAAGAAATGGACAAATTGCTAGACACATATGAACTTCCAAAGTTCAACAAAGAAGATAAGAAAATGTTAAATACCCCAATATCAATCTGTGAAATTAAAAATGTAATTTAAAAAACTACCAACAAAGAAAAGTCCTGGTCCTGATGGTTTTACTGCTGAACTCTACAAAATTTTAGAGAGTTAATACCACTACTGCTCAAACTCTTCAATGAAATCAAAAGGGAAGCAGTACTCCCAAATTCATTCCTGGAAGCAACCATTGCACCACTTATAAAAGGAGAAAAAGATCAAACCAAAAAAGAGAACTACAGGCCAAGATGCAAAAATCCTCAATTAGATACTGGCAAACAGAATACAGAGGATCATCAAGAATATCATATAGCCTGACCAAGTTGTAGTCATTCCAGGGATGGAAGGATGGTTCAACATATGTAAATCATTAAATATAATACACTATATTAACAGACTCAATGACAAAAAACATATGGTCATCTCAATAGAAGCAGAAAAAAGCAATAGACAAATCCTACACCGATTCATGATCAAAAAATTGGAATAGATGGTTTTTATCTCAAACTCACAAAAACTATTTATGAGAAACCAATAGCCAGCATCATACTTAATGGTTAAAAACTGAAACCCTTCACACTAAGGTCAGGAACAAGACAAGGAGGTCCACTATTACCACTCCTCTTCAATATTGTGCTGGAAGTACTAACCACACCAATTAGATAAGAGAAACAAATAAAAGGAGTAAAGATAGGTAGAGGAAAAAGTTAAACTGCCAGAAAAGGGTATCTGAAATGAATAGACACTTTTCAAAAGAAGAAGTAAAAGCAGCTGAGAAGCATATGAAGAAATGCTCAATATCATTGGTCATTTGAGAGATGCTCTCTTTCCTTCCCAAATCCTCAACATCTCAGTCATGTGACCTCAGGAAAATCAGCTATCTGACAATCTCATAAACCTTAATAAATAAATCAGTGAAATGATTCTAATATTCTATATAAAGATTGAATAAACTGTAAGAAATAGAATCATATAAAGAATTCCATAAAAATGTTGTATGCTGCTGGACGTGGTAATCCCAGCACTTGGGAGGCAGAGACAGGAGGATTGCTGAGTTCCAGGCTTGCCTGGGCTACATAGTGAGCTCAGGGCCAGCCTGAACTACAAAGTGAGATCCTGTCTCAAAAAAAAAAAAAATGGTGTATGCTAAAGTGCTTTCTAAATTCTAAAGTGCTAGCTAAAATTAAAATATAAAGTAACATTTTATGTTTTAAGAGTCTTCTCTTTTCTCTTCCCCTGAATAGCATATTCCACACACCAGTTAACTCAGAACAAAATCCACGTAGGAATGATAAATCTTTGGGGTAAATGGTCCTTGGCTTGCCCTATAAAATGTGTTCTGTTGAAATGTTTTTACTGGAAAACACATTAACTACTCAACCTAATACACAAAACTGAACTTCATCAATGACAGTGTTTGTGTACTTTGTAAAAACGTGTTGAGAAAAATTTAAATTGTTTAGTAAATTAAAGCAATTATTAACTTGTTATTGGCCTGAGACTCTTGACTTATTAGTGTAATTAAGGTTATTTGTTCAAGGCTAAAGGTTGGTACCAGCGAATATCTTCTTCTTCTTTTAATGTTTGAATATTCTTTAACCAGAGCTTAATAGGAATCTAAACTCATTTATATCTCTATAGATATACAGCTAATGCTTATAGTCAAGGTGGTGATTTAAATACCTCACTGGCCTTTAGACATGAGGCCCCAGAGGGAGGAACACAGCTTCCTCTCTTCATTGCTCTATTCTCTGGATACATTTCTGTTAGGACTTACTGGTATTTTTCATTGTATTCTTCCTGGAAGTATTTTCATAGCATTTATCTTAAATGATTCTCTAATCTTTTCATATCTTCATACAGTTTTGTATCAGAAAAATGATAGGGGCTTCTCTATTAATCTATCTAGGGACTTTAGACTTAGCTCTGGAAACTTGTTTGGCAGCACTTACTGAACCTCAGAAATCCATAATACAATTCTTCCTTTGCACTCTGCTAAGACCTCAATTTTTCCTTTTTAAATGCCATCCTGACCCTACCAAATAACTCCACTTATCTGTGATTCTCTCCATGATATTTTCCTTAGTAACACAAAACACTATATCTTCCAAGAGACTACTACATAGGACAAAAGAAATATTTTATTATAACATATACCGTGTTGTATTTGTAACAAAAGTCCTTACAGGTAGGAAAACTTTAAAGTAGAACAATGGAATCAAATAAGAACATTTTAGTGTCCCAGTTCTCCAAATATAGATACTAACAACGTAAATTTAGCCAATAGTGCTTTCCCTCTTTCTCATAAAATAGCCCTAGTGGTGTTAAGAGGAAAGCATACAGCACAGAACTATAAACTTATAGAATTATTTTGATTAATCCATGGAATCCATGTAGTATTTTCACAGTCTTAGTAGTGACATACAGCTGTCCAGATTAATAAAAATAAATGTAGAAAATCCAATGTGCCAAATTCAGTGTTGTTTCACATTATTTAAATTAGCCACTTAAAGTGCACTGCACATTTCCAAGTGAGAATTATATTGAAAAAAAAAAATATATATATGACAAATATATATAAAAAAATATATATATATATATGAAAGTTAGGAGTATTAGACTTAAAGGCAAATCACTCAACTAAAATCAAAGTGGATTAGAGGCCTAAATATTAAAGCAGAAAAACTAAATGCTGTAAACCAGGTTAGATAGAACTCTTGGAGACATCGGCTTAGGGACTCAGCAACATGAGAACTAGCAGAAAAAAATCAACAAATGGGATCTCATTTTATTAAAAAGCTCCTGCACAGAACGAGAGAACACCAGCAGAAAAGACAACCAACAATATGGAAAAAACATTTTACAAGCTCATTCTCAGACAAAGGGCAACTATCTAGAGTATGTAAAGAGCTTTAAAATATCAGCTTCCCTTGCCGAGTGTGGTGGCTCATGCCTGTAATCCCAGCACTCGGGAGGCAGAGACGGGAGGATTGCTGATTTCGAGGCTTGCCTGGACTACATAGTGAGCTCAGAGCCAGGCTGAACTACAAAGCAAGACCCTGTCTCAAAAAAAAAAAAAAATCAGCTTCCCCCATAAATTTAAAGACCTACTTCAAAAATGGGAATCTGAAATGAACAGACACTTCAGAGGAAGATTTAAGAGCAGCTAAGAAGTATATGAAGAAGTGCTCAGCATCACTGATCATTCAAGAGATGCATATGAAAACACTGAGATTCTGTCTCACTCCACAAAGAATGTCTGCTATCACGAAATCAATCAAGAAATACTGAAGATGCTATAGGGAGAAAGGAACCCTTCTCCACTGTTGGTGGGAATGTAGACTGGTACAACCACTGTGGAGATCAGTATAGAGATTCCTCAGAAAACTAGTATTAGATGTCCCATTTGACCCTGATATTCCCCTGCTAGGTATATACATGAAAGAATTACAAGATTCATATCACAGTGACGTATGTGCACCCACGTTTATAGCAGCTCAGTTTGCGATAGCTAAATCTTGGAAGCAGCTCAAATGCCCATCAACTAGAGACTGGATAAAGAAGGGGTGTGTGTGTGTGTGTGTGTGTGTGTGTGTGTGTGTGTGTGTGTGTGTCTGTCTGTCTGTCTGTCTGTCTGTCTGTCTGTGTCTGTGCATGTGTCTGTGTGTATGTTTTTAAATAAAATAGTGTTACTCTACCATGAAGAATAAGTTTGAGACTTTTAAACTCAAATGTATATACCTTTATGACATACTCATAGATGAAATAAATACACCACAGATGTGTAAATACTACCCTTTCTCTGGTATGAGAAACTAAAGCTATATAAATGAGTTCTAAAATTTATATAGATATTGTGAAATAGAAAATATTCAAAGGGAAATGGTGGGTAGGGGTAAGTAACGAGGTGAAAGAAAAAATGGGATGGCATAAAAAAGGGAAACAAAACTCATATACATAGGGAGTGGGGGTAGTAGGGTGGGCAGGAGAATGAGAAAAAATGAAGATTAAGTCATATATACTGATACAAATACTCAATGTTGAGTGTGATCATGATGTGTATATAAAATGTACCAATATAATCAATTTTTTAAAAAGAATGAATTTCCTTGTAAAAAGAGAAAAGTATAAAATATAATGTCCTTGACTACTGTCATTAATTACTATCACTACACGTATAGCTCACTCTAGGTTTCCACTATTAATTCAGCATTTAACTGTGTATTTCAGGGAAGTATGAGAAGCACATACTCAGTCCATTAACCTATTCAGAGGTTGCTCCTTGCTGCTATACTAGCTCATAATATCTTGGCTATGCAGCAGAGCAGACCATTGGAATGATGTTCCAGAAAGCAAAGCACGAACTCAGTGGCCAGATTTGACAGCACTCCTTCTAGCAACTCTATAAAGATAGAAGACCCATTAGTGAGGTGCAGAGGCTGGTACAATTAGAATGAATTTGTGCACAAAGAGAAACCACAGACCAATGAAATCTTCATTCTATGACAGTCTGGGGCAGATGTCCACTACTAAATTCATTTATTCATCATCCTGCTCTGTATCATACTATATCAAGACTTTAAAAGCTACCACAGAAATTAACCATTATATAGGACACAGAGAAATACAGATAAATTTAAATCTGTAACTATAAAGTATAATTGTCTTATGTATTTTATATGGGTATTTCTGCCTTTTAGTTTGGCTGTTAAGCTGTTTGTAATAATTAACTTGATAAAGACATAAATAAATCTGATCCTAGCAAAGAAAATCAAGATTTTTTTTTTTTTTGAGACAGGGTCTCACTTTGTAGTTCGGGCTGGCTCTGAGCTCACTATGTAGCCTAGGCAAGCTTCGAACTCAGCAATCCTCCTGTCTCTGCCTCCCGAGTGCTGGGATTACAGGCGTGAGCCACCACACCCGGCAAGAATTTTTTTGACATAAAGGTGGAAGGAGAAAAAAGATAATTGAGATGTGTTATTTACATGTATCAATTTTCTAAAACAGATATAATTATTATATACTGCAAACATGTGCTAATACAAATTTAATTTTTAAATAAATAAATCTATAAATATAAAATATACAGACTAAGAAATATTCCATGGCTTCCAGCAACTTAAAAATTTCACAAGGAGCTGGGTGTGGTGGCTCACGCCTGTAATCCCAGCACTCAGGAGGCAGAGGCAGGAGGATTGCAGAGTTCAAGGCTTGCCTGGGCTACATAGTGAGCTCAGGGCCAGCCTGAATTACAAAGCAAGACCCTGTCTCAAAAAAAAAAAAATTTCACAAGGATATCATACTGAAAGGGCTAAAGTAAAAAGTAGAATACTGAATATTATGCAATGTAGCATTACAGAAAGTGAATACACTTCTGTGGATATTTTAAAATGACAGTGATTAATGTTAACACCAGATAACTAGATCACTGATATAGAATAGAGAACACTGTCACAATTAATCAGTTGAATTTAAATGAAAAGCATACTATTTTCTCCACAAAGATGAAATGCTGAAGAATACCAAAAATTAACAGGAAAGTTTTCCAGGGAGTTGGCTCAGTGGTTCTAGCCTCTGCCTTGCAAGCACAAAATCCCCAGTTCGATCCCCAGACCACACATCACAATGCCAGGCGTGGTAGCTCACACCTGTAATCCCAGCAGTTGGAGGCAGAGGAAGGAGTATTGCTGTGAGTTTGAGGCTTCCCTTGGCTACACAGTGAGCTCAGGGCCAGCCTGAACTACAAAGCGAGATTATGTCTCAAAAAAAAAAAAAAAAAAAGCCAGGAATAATGAGAAAAACAGAAGAGCACAGCAAGTTCCTAATAGCAATTCTAGAACAATTTGGCAGCATCGAGCAAAATGAAAATACCAAACCTAATGATTTAGTAATTCTACTTCTAAGTGTTATTCTACACAAACTTTCACAATTTCCCACACAGAAACTCTACACAAAGAAACATAAAACTACACTTAGTACATTACTCTTTCAATAATGACACACTGAAGAATAGCATATAGTAATAGTTTATCAGAGAATGGTGCTATGATCTTTTTTTAAAAAACCACAAATCTAGAATTGTAAATAACACTTTGTGATTCACTATGGACTACACTGCAAGAAGAAAGGTTGGCGTGTCCTTACCTTGCCTGCATTTAACATATAGGAGTTTATCAGATCATAGAGGAAAAGGTAAACATAAAACATAATAAGGGGATGGGGATTTAGCTCAGTGGTTCCCGTGTCTGCCTCGCAAGACAAGAACAAGGTCCCAAATTTGATCCCTGGCATATCACATACCACAACACTCACACTCGTAATCCCAGCAATCAGTACCACACATCACAATGCCAGGAATGGTGGCTCATGCCTCTAATCCCAGCACTCAGGAGACAAAGGCAGGACTGCTGAGTTCAAGGCTAGCCTGGGCTACATAGTGAGCTCAGGGGCTACCTGAACTACAAAGCGAGATCTTGTCTCAAAAAAAAAAAAAAGTAAGTATCTGGACAGACAAAGTTTTGTTCTTAGTGACATCATGAGAGGAAGATAGAAGAACTTGAATTTGGAGTCATAACTGGATATTTGAAGAAAGTAAAATTGAGGATTTGCTAAGAGCTAACAAAATGTGTAAGTTGGAAGGATCCAGTCAAATTTACTTAATAAAAACACAAACAATAGTATTAGAATCTGATAACTGATAAGGATGTATTATAATGTTATAAAAATGTTATAGCAAAGTGTAATAGTTTTTCTCTAGTCGTTTTCTCTACTTCCCTAAAGATAATCAAAGTATCAGTTTTAAATTATGTGCTATTATAACATTTATAATTGTATCCTATTACAAAAAATATGCATTCTTACTGAATCTCCTTCAAAACCTATTGTCATAAAAATAAAATTATTAACTAATAGCTCCAGTTTTTTTAGAAGAATAAGTGAGAAAAAGATAAATGTTTCTATTTCATTTACAAAAACATAGTCCACTACACTATTATGTCATACTTTTTTTTTTCTTGAGACAGGGTCTCACTTTGTAGTTCAGGCTGGCTCTGAGCTCACTATGTAGTCCAGGCAAGCCTCGAACTCAGCAATCCTCCTGTCTCTGCCTCCCAAGTGCTGGGATTACAGGTGTGAGCCACCACACCCAGCTGTGTCATACTTTTTTAAAAAGGGACTAGTATTTTTTTATTTCCAGAAAACAGAACATTAAACATATAGTAATAATTTGGACAAGGGGCCATTTAAAAAAAAAAACCTGTAACCATCCTTCTTTAGTTTAGTTGGTACTATGAAATTAATTTTGTCCTACTTGATCTTGAGTTCCCAGTTACTGTGGAATAAATATGTATTTCCAGAATTCATATACTAAAAATGTAATCCACAATATGATGGATCACATTTGAAGATTTCCTCCTTCAGAGGTAACTATATCATAAGAGTGCAGCTATGATGAGAAGATGCTTGAGAAACAACTACAAAACAACTTTATTTCAGGGTTCCAGTGTTGCCTTCACACAGTGACTGAATGAGAACCAGTGATGGAAGAGTTGAGGACAAGGAGCAGAGTAGACATAGATTCATTGAGAAGTTCTAGCTCAAATCATGGAGGATATGTTCTCCACCCTCCATAGTGAGAGACCAGCCAGCATTAGTGGGACAGTGGTGAACATAGCTGTCTTCCCACTTAAATTCTTAATTTGCTCCATAGGATGGAGGTTTCTTTTGATACCTGGACCACAAGCTAAACCTGTTAGGCCATAAATCTAACTTGGAAGATGTTTCTGATTGAACAGTCACCACTAGCTACGCTATTTAATCTCAAGTCCAGATGAATTCAGTCCTCCCTAACATGCAAGAGATAAGCATTCATCAATTTCATCCTCATTAGACTAGATGTCCCTTGAGAACAAAGCTACTATTTAAACTGTAATAACTTCTGTGGCCTTTCATATTAGCGCAGCTCCCAGCCCAGAATCAGGAGATGAACTGATAGATATCAAGAATGCCAGGTTATTGTGCAAACTACCCAATATACGTGCCCCCTCTGGGTGTGGGGATTATAATTTCATGTTGATTTCCACTATAATTTCAGATAAACATGTACTAATTTTTAATTGCTCTGTAAATGGAAATGGATTCCTAATTCTTTAATTTTCTCTGCCCTGGTTTCTTTGTCAAATAGTTAATGATGTGTAAAATAACCAGATGTACACTTACAGATGGCCTCCTGTAGAAACCCCTTGGCTAATTCATTCAATAAACTAAAGATCACTTTGTTTAAAAAAAATTCATCCAACATATTTTTCTATGTAGATATTTTTCATATCAGTTTTCATAAGCCAGGATGCCTTTGTGGTCTACATACATTTCAGTTCCCAAAAAGGATCACTTATCCATGAGGACAGAACTTTGTGGGAAATGAAAGAAAATCCAAAGCTTGACTTCCACATAGTCTAAGACCAAACACTTCAGAAAATTAAATTCTGCTTACCAGGCTTTTCCACTCAAATGGCAAGGTTGTTGGGCTAGAAAAGTAACATTACAAGGTGTATCTACATGACACAACTGATTTAGAATAAAGCAAGTTAAGTGTACAGAAAAAGTGACAACAGCGAGGATATGTCATATGTGCCAGAAAAGTATGATAGAAATATTATGACAGAAGGTAATAATAAAAAACTGCTTTTCTTCATTTAAAGCTGTCATGATAGATGAAATAGGAAAAGATTTGAAGTTTGATCTTTTCTTTCCCTTCCTAAATGAAAAAGCAGACCTGTTTAGCAAAAGTTTAATTTACTGGAGTATATGTTACCTTTATGCATCTTCCAGAAAACTGAAAAGGCATTTGTCATCCCATTTTCCCGCAGCATGCATTATTGAGCTGTTTCCCTTTCTCTTTTGCTATCCTACAGCAAAAGTATTAAGTACTGACATTTGCATTTTGATTTAAGTCTGACAGACAACTTAGTACTAGTACCTCAACTCCTTGTTTTTGTTATTGTTTCCTTCCAATTTCCAATACTATTAAACTTGTTCCTACCAGACTGCTTCAAAGGAAAACATCCTGTCAGTTCTTCAGGTACATTTCCTAATTTCATACAGTAAATATGAAATAATAAGCGAACATTCCTTGTAGTATCATGCTAATAAATACATGTTTTCAAGAAAATTTAAATCTAATAATATTCTGATCACCTGAGACATAAGAGTGTTCTGAAAACCTGGGAGTTTCTGATTTGCCTCTGATCTTTATAGAACCATTTTTTCACACATTCATTTTCATCATGGAAGGGATAAATGCAGTATAGGATCCCCATTTCTTCATCCAAGCTTCTCCTTCCAGATCTCTCTGAATTCTACCTCTAGTCACCTACATTAGCTCAAACCAATTTTCCATTTCAAAGCTCATTTCATATTAAGATACCTGTAAAATATCTTACATTAGACATTTTCTGCCAGTTCACTTCTTAGTAGTCTTATCTTCTTCAGCATTCACAATAATTATATTATACAGGATGCCTGGGAAATATGTGGGTATCTCTATCTATCTATGTACATTTGCATATATACACAAAAAATTTTAAACATTCGACCCTTGTGAAACCTAAATTCTATAGACTCCAACACAGAAAAAACTGGGCATAAAATGGAATGGAATACAACAACTTGCTAGTGGGCAGGGGATAGGAGTCTACCCTCAAGATCACACTCAATGGCTAATTAAGTATGACTCCCACTGCTACAACTCATGTTACAACCCTGCTAAATGAAGCTAAGCACTTTATTGGAAGGTTTATTTACAAAGAAACTTGAGGCTCTACAATGAAATCTATTGACATGGGTTACAAAATGTTATTAATGGACTGTTCCATCAGCAGAATCATTTCCAAACATTCCTCCACCCCCAGGGAAGCATTTTCTGATTCTCAGTAGCCTTAGTAAGTTAAGAGCTTGTCAGTTTAGAGCAGAAGATATGGAGCAAACATATAAACTTGATAATGTGTTCTGGTTTTATTTTTTAAAACCTATTTTCTATATTCAATCTGTCTTTCACTCCAATTTGAAACTATTATATGAGGATCAAGTTTATGTCCCTTGACAATTTTTAGCATGGGCTATATTTATCTTGTTCAAACTGCATGTAATACTTAGAAGTTAAGGAATAACTTTCCTAAATGGTTGAAGAGGCCTGTCTTCAGAGAGCAGAGATAAGTGGGACCACATTTAATCATTGTCCTTCTCAAGAATTTCTTCAATTCTCATGTAAATAACC
The DNA here is from genome assembly GCA_004025085.1 of Thryonomys swinderianus. Classification (NCBI taxonomy): domain Eukaryota; kingdom Metazoa; phylum Chordata; class Mammalia; order Rodentia; family Thryonomyidae; genus Thryonomys; species Thryonomys swinderianus. The sequence continues at coordinate 25,944 of PVIC010009039.1, read as the reverse complement.
TTTCAATGGGAAGCACCATAAACCCAGTGCTTACGCCCTAAAATGATGGGGGGTAGTGGTAGGGGTATTGCAGATTGAATCTAGGGCCTTATATATCCTGAACATGCCTTGGCCTTGAAATAGTTTTTTGTTTTGTTTTGTTTTGTTTTTTTTAAGACAGGGTCTCACTTTGTAGTTCATACTGGCCCTGAGCTCACTATATAGCCTGGGCAAACCTCAAACTCAGCAATCCTCCTGCCTCTGCCTCCCAAATCCTGTGATTACAGGTGTGAGCCACCACACCCAGCATTGTGGTGTGTGGTACTGAATGCTGGTGGGTGTGAGTCACCATGCCCAGCGTTGTATGTGGTTACGGGAATCAAACCAGACTAGTGTCTGAGTTTGCCAGGCAGACACCAGAACAATGAAACTAAATCCCAGGCCCCTCAAATAGCTTTCTTTAATGGACAATAATAAAACTAAGGTCTAACAAATTTGGATAATAACCTTGGACTCTTGATTAGGAGAAGGTGGTGAAATAGCAAGGACTACTATCCCATTCTTTTATATCAACTATAAAGAAACTTACAAAAAGAGACAAAAAGTACTGATAGCAAGAACTAGCAAAATACTCTGAGGAACTACAAGGAGAGCAAAGATTAAACCAGTGGTGGCAAACCTATGGCACATGTGTTACCATGTTTTAATTTTTTTAAAAAAGATGTTAATGTATGAGTTGCTTTTTCTGAACTGAAATGTCGGTATTCAGGTTTAATTGCAGTATTAGTATTTCATGATAAATAAGTGGGTTTGGGGTTACAGTTTGGCAAACAGTCTCTAAAGGTTCACCATCACTGGTCTAGATAATAGAAAGCTTATATTCTGTCCTTACCTTCTCCTCTTTCATTTCTTAGAATGTGTGTTGCCTAATCCTTCTGTCTAACTATGACCTAAATTAAAGAATGGTTATATTGGTGAACAAACTCAGGTTGGGACACAGCCCTGCAAAGTGTACATTCATTAACATTAGACATGGGATGACCAGCTGCACTCAATCTGGGGCAAGTGTGGAACAGTCAAAGTGACCATCAGTTCAGCAGTTCTGTCTGGGGGTCTGTCCCCCATCCCCAGAAACTCTTACATAACCACAGGCTTGAAAGAGGATGCTCAATTATCCCATTGTTTGTAATGGTCAGAAACTGGAGCTGGGCTGGTGGCTCATGCCTGAAATCTCAGTACTAGGGAGGCAAAGACAGGAGGATTGCTGAGTTTGAGGCTTGCCTGGGCTACATAGTGAACTCAGAGCCAGCCTGAACTACAAAGTGAGAGCCTGTCTCAAAAAAAAAAAAAAAAGGAAAGAAAGAAATTGGAAATAATATTGTTCTCTATTGCAAAAATGAACTGAAGATAAACACATTTTACATGTTGGCCCAGACTATCAAAAGCAAGCATTGCAAGAAGAGATAGAGGCTGCTGTCATAAAAACTAAGCCCAGGGCTCAGAGGTACTTTTACCTCATTTTCTTTATTAATGAAAGTCAGCCTAGATTCAGTTTGTGAGCAAATTCCCAGAAGCATGAATACCAGAGTGCATTTATGTTGGGTCTCCATTAGAAACTCCCTTATCATAGCTAGTAAACTGCCAACCTCCAATTTAATATCCTGTTACCTTTAACGTCCAGACTCTGTTTTTATTATGCTGTCACTGTCACCAGCATCAGCATCATACCTGACATTTACTGTTTTTTTATATGGTAAAACTTTTTTTTAAAGTATTATAGTACCTCATTTAATCCTTACAAAACCCATTGAGACAGACATTAGCTTTATCTCCATTTTACTGACAAAGTACAGAGATATAAATAATCTGCCTAAGGACACAGAGCTAGTGACAGGTGAATCTGAACCTAATCCATTTGGCTCAACAGAGCCAAGTTACTGGGGCTTACTCTGTAATTGTCTTAAACCTTGGATGAATATCTAGAGAAAGAAAATATTTTTCCTTCACACTCTCAGGTATAGTCACTGAAGCCTATGACTTAAGCAGACCTAAAAAGTATTTACAACAGAAAAAAAGTGTAAGTTTTGTTGGATACTACTATTCTTACAAAGCACATGGAGTATTACAGCTGTGTTTAGATGTTCTTACAAAGCTTTGTGCTTTTTCAGAGGTGGATGAATCTAGACTGTGTTGCTGATTGCTGAAGGGTCCAAACCCAAGGGGAGTAGGATTCAGGATATGACTGCTACCCACCCTAAGTAGCCTGAATAAAATAAAAGGGACCAACAGCCAGCATCACACTAAATGGGCAAAAACTGAAAGCTTTTACACTAAGATCAGGAATGAGACAAGGATGCCTGCTGTCACCACTCTTGTTCAACATTGTGCTGGAAACAGCCACAACAATTAGGCAAAACAAAGAAATAAAAGGAATAAAGATAGGTAAGGAAGAAGTTAAACTGTCATTATTTGCAGATGATATGATTCTCTATATAGAGGATCCTAAAAATTCAACGAAAAGACTGCTAGACAATCAACAAATTTGGTAGTGTAGCTGGACATGGTCAATGCTCAAAAAATCATTAGCCTAGGGGCTGGAGATCCAGCTCAGTGGTTCTGGCACCTGACTCGCAAGCGCAAGGTCCTGAGTTCAGTCCCCAGTAACCACATACAGTGCTGGGCATGGTGACTCACGCCCACCACCAATCAATACCACATACCACAGTGCAGGGCGTGGTGGCTCACACCTGTAATCCTAGCACTCGGGAGACAGAGACAGGAGGATTGCTGAGTTTGGGGCTTGCCTGGGCTACATAGTGAGCTGAGGGCCAGCCTGAACTATAAAGTGAGACCCTGTCTCAAAAATAAAAAAAAGATTCATCTGTGCAGACTCATCATTCCTTCATCTTGCATAAGAAGGTATTTTTCTTCAGTAAACTGAGGGACACCCCCTCTATCTTAGCAACTACCTTGTCATTGAGACACAATAACCAGTACTTGCAATTATAAAGAGGAAAGGTTTATTTTAGCACACAGTTTGTAGAGATCTCAGTCCATCATCTGCTGGTTCCATGGAAGGGCAGTATGGTAGAGGGGCATCACAAACTAGAACTGTTCACAAAATGGCAGACAGGAAGTGGACAGACTTCAAGGAATGAGATGGAAGATGCAAGCTCCCAGACCTCACCCCTAGCAACTCACTCTCACTAGGTTTATTCTCCCAGTATCAAAACTCATCAGCAACTAACTAATCAGCAAACTAATCCACTGATGAGTATCCCACCACTGTGACCAAATCACCTCTCGAAAGCCCCACCTATGAGTGCATGAAGCTTTAGGGAGACATCTCAATATGAATCATATGTGACACACTCTATTGGGAAATATATGTATGCCCTTTTGTTAGGCTGAAAGGGTAGGGCAGAGACTTCTTCCAACATTCGATGTTTTTCAACTCCCTTGCACTCAGAATAGTCAATGTACCAACACAGCACATGTTTTTAATCGCTTTTACACAATGAAACCCCAATCCTCTCATAGACAAACACGTAGGCCAAAAATAGTAAAACTCTCAAAACATTGCTTTCTAACTGCCTCCCCTATTCGGGACCATCACTCATTCATTCACTCAATATAAATTCTGTACCTCATAGGCCAACTGTCTAGTGTCAACAGCACAGTTTTTATTTTTTCAAGCATTCTATTAAATGCTTAAGGAAAAAGGTGTAAGACATGTAATGAGAATCTAAGAAGCCTCAAATTACTAATTAGGTGCAGTCTGCCTGAACCCCTCCAGCAGAGTACCATTCTGGGGTTACAGTCAAAACTACCCCTCAGTGGCTCCAGTGGCTGCCTTGCAATGCAAAGTTCACAAATTCAAACCCCGTAACCATTTACCACAATGCCGGGTGCAGTGACTCACATCCACCAGTAATCAATACCACATACCACAATGCCAGGCACGGTGGTTCACGCCTGTAATCCCACCACTCAGTAGGCAGAGGCCAGATGATTGCTGAGTTTGAGGCTTGCCTGTGCTACATAGTGAGTTCAGGACCAGCCTGAACTACAAAGTGAAAGCCTGTCTCAAAAAAAAAAAAAAGAGAGAGAAGAAAGAAAGAAAGAAAAAAAAAAAAAAAGAAAGAAAGAAAGAAAGAAAGAAAGAAAGAAAGAAAGAAAGAAAGAAAGAAAGAAAGAAAGAAAAAGAAAGAAAGGAAGGAAGGAAGGAAGGAAGGAAGGAAGGAAGGAAGGAAGGAAGGAAGGAAGGAAGGAAGGAAGGAAGAAAGGAAGGAAGGAAGGAAGAAAGGAAGAAAGAGAGAGAAAGAAAGAAGAAAAAAAGAAAACTAAGCCTCCACAAATTACAGCCTGGCAGCTTGAAGCTATTTCCTTGTCTATAAAATAGAATACTAAACCTGCCATGAAAGATTAAATGAGAAAATATACAAAAATATTTAGCAAAGTTTCTGGTACCATAGATTGCTAAATAAACAGTAGCTACTATTACCACCAATTTCATTATTTTAGGAAAACAAACATCTTATTCAAAGAGATATGAGATAGATCTACTTAAGTCTGCAGTATTGGAGCCAGAGGAAAAACAGGACAATTTTTCCAATACCAGTGTACTAGAGCATTTTTTAGAAGGGACAGTCTGGTTCATTCTGTGCTTTTGAGTTTAGCATCTGATTTAAATGAATAGCAAAAATTGAGAAATACTTTCCAGGCTAAAAACAAAAGGATTTTAGGGCCAGGGATTTAATTCAGTGTTTCTGGCACCAGCCTTACAACCATATGGTCCCAGGTTTGATTCCCCAGTACCAAAAAAAGAAAAAAAAATATATATATATAGTAAGTATAAAATATAGACCCCGGGCCAGAGGGTTAGCTCAGTGGTTCCAGCGCCTGCCTCACAAGCACAAGGTCCTGAGTTCAATCCCCAGTAACCACATACAATGCTGGGTGTGGAGACTCACGCCCACAGCAATCGATACCTCATACCACAATGTCGGGCGTGATGGCTCACGCCTGTACTCCCAGCACTCGGGAGGCAGAGGCAGAAGGATTGCTGAATTCGAGGCTTGCCTAGACTACATAGTGAGCTCAGAGCCAGCCTGAACTACAAAGCAAGACCCTGTCTCAAAAAGGAAAAAAAAAAAAAAATATATATATATATATATAGACCCCATGATAGAAGTTGTGCCTGAAATCTTAAAAAAAAAAGGAAAATAAATGCTAATTATATATTTACTACTTTCTAGGGAAATAGCATTCTTGAGTCACTATATTATTTTCTGTTAGGAAAATAACAACTTTATGTTCAATGCATAGCTGATTTTGTTCTAATACCTAGAAGAAATCAGTTTCTGGTTAAAACTTTATAAGTCTACTTAGATATTAAAATAATAGGATTGCTTGCTGTTCTACTCTTAACAAAATGTGTTGTTAGTATAATCTTAAATTTTAGAGATAGATGTGTTATAATACTAAAATGTTTAGCACTCAAAGAACTTCTAAATGCTTATTTAGAAAAATCAGGGAACATGGAGTTTATTGTTTGGTTGCTTGGATTTTATAGTGCCAGGCAAGCACTCTACAATTCAGTTATATACATCTTTAGCCCTAAAATGTTATAAACTAATCATAACCATATAAAGATACGAAACAAAAATAATATTAAAATTTATTTGTAGAGGGCTGAGAATTTAGTTCAACTGGTACCGCACTAACTTTGGATATACAAGGGCCTGAGTTTGATCCCCAGTACCTCAAAAAAAAAAAAAAAAAGAAAGAAAAAAATTATTTGTTCACTTCCTTCCAAACATTAAGTGCATGTCATGTCATAGGTTTAACCAATGCATGTATAAAAAAGATATATAGTCCCAGTTCTCAAAATACTCAAAATACTGGTATGTTTAGCAGAAAGTTTACATTTTCACATAGTTGTATGACATTTTACAAGTTTATTTGTGACAATCTGGTAATCAATTTGAAAACATCTATATTTTCTGATTAATAAAATATGGAATTTTAACGTGCAAATTCATCTTACCGACATATACTACAATGTTCAAGTATAACTCTTCATTTAAAATTAACTCTGTGGGCTGGAGATTTAGCTTGGTGGTTTTGGAATCTGTCTAGCAAATGCAAGGTCCTTGATTCAATCCCTGGTAACTGTTGGGACCAAAGAATCTTCGTTTTTTTTTTTTTTCTGGGTTGTTTGTTTGTTTGTTTGTTTTGTTTTGTTTTTTGTGACAGGGTCTTACTTTGTAGTTCAGGCTGGCCCTGAACTATGTAGCTCAGGCAAGCCTCAAACTCAGCAATCCTCCTGTCTCTGCCTTCCAAGGGCTGGGATTACAGGTGTGAGCCTCCACACCCAGCAAAAAAATCTTCATTTTATAAGTCACCCCATCTGATGTTTAAAATATGAACAGATTTTGTACTTTGTAAAAACATCCTGTGCAAATGTGATATATATTCTGTAAAAATAACTTGTGACAACTTGCTAATTGTGCTAATTATGTAATGTTCCCTGAAAAACTAAACAAATCGATAAGGTTGCTGGTTTCCCTGGTCGCCAAGTACAGCGATCTCCTGGTAAGCTTGAGGGGACATAGCTCACATAAGTTATCTGTGAGTTAATCACCAGGGCTGTTGCTACCAAGGATTTCCTTGTTCTGATTTAGTTAGCCCTCCCACAAGATGACTCTATTTCCTGTTCCTCCTCTACCAATGACCATCTGATAAGTATGATAGATCAAACTATTAGCCAGTTACTAGGAGGTTTAGCCCCTCCCATGTGTAACCTGAAATGCCCTTAAAAAGGGCCGGTACCCATTCTTTTGGGTCTCCAATCCAATATGGGTAGACCCACTGCATGCTGTGCTAATAAAAGTGCCCTTGTTCATTACATGCATGTGCAGGTCTTCCTCGGGACAGCATGATCCAGGCATACAGTAACCACATACTACAATACCAGGCATGGTGACTCACCACCAGCAATCAGTACCACATACTACAGTGCTGGGTGTTGTGGCTCATGCCTGTAATCCCAGCACTCAGGACACAGAGGCGGGAGGACTGCTGAGTTCAAGGCTTGCCAGGGCTACATAGTGAGCTCAGGGCCAGCCTGAACTGTAAAGGGAGACCCTGTCTCAAAAAACAACAACAACAACAACAACAAAAATTTGACTCTGTACAGCCAGGCATAGTGGTACATGCCTGTCATGCCAGCTCTCAGGAGGCCAAGGAAGAGGATCATGAGTCTAATCCCAGCCTGGGCTACATAAGTAGTTTAGTGTTAACGTGGACCACATAGTGAGATCCTAACTAAAAAAAAAAAAAAAAAATGGGGGCCAGAGATTAGCTCAGTGGTTCCGGTGCCTGCCTCACAAGTGCAAGGTCCTGAGTTCGATCCCAGTAACCACATAGAATGCTGGGCATGGTGACTCATGCCCACCAGCAATCAGTACCACATACCACAGTGCCAGGCATGGTGGCTCACGCCTGTAATCCCAGCACTTGGGAGGCAGAGACAGGAGGATTGCTGAGATCACAGTGGCTTGCCTGGGCCTCATAGTGACCTCAGGACCAGCCTGAACTACAAAGAGAGACTCTGTCTCAAAAAAAAAAAAAAAAAAGGATAGGCCAGAGATATGGCTCAGTGGTTCCGGTGTCTGGGTGGCAACTGCAACATCCCAAATTCAGTCCCTGGTACTGCACACCACAATGCCAGGCATGGTGGGCTCATGCCTGTAATCACAGCACTTGGGAGACTGAGGCTACATAATGAGTTCAAGGACAATCTAAACTACAAAAGGAGACCCTGTCTCAAAAATATAGTAAATAAATTAATTATACATGCTTATAACCTATTCAAGGACCCAAATGCTTTTTTATAAAAGAACAGGCTAAGAGATTTCACTAATGTTTAGACATTGTCTTATTTTGCTCCCTGCTGAAAATAAATACTCAACAACCACAAGTTAAAAAAGGATATTTTTTGCCGAGTGTGGTGGCTCACACCTATAATCCCAGCACTCAGGAGGCAGAGGCAGGAGGATTGCTGAGTTCGAGGCTTGCCTGGGCTACATAGTGAACTCAGAGCCAGCCTGAACTACAAAGTGAGACCCTGTCTCAAAAAAAAAAAAAAAAAAAAAAGGATATTTTTATTTTAGTTCACAGTTTGTTGAGGTTTTAGTTCACAGCTGGCTCCAAGCCAGGGTGGCATAGCAGAAGGGAACTGTGAAGAGAATTGTCCATAATAGAAAAGTCAAGAAACAATAATACAGCAAACCTCTCTTTCCTTTTTATTCTACTCAGGCTACAAACCTGACGGCTAGTGCCACATCCAGACCAGTGCTAAACCAGTCAGTAGACTTATTTAATTATTCACACACAGTGCATCCAGCCACCTTCAGGAAACTTCACCTAAGTGGGCATGAGGCTTTGGGAGGACAACTAGGCACAAGCCACAATATTCTGCCTCTGCCTCTCAAAAAACTCATGTACAGGGCCAGAGATTTAGCTCAGTGGTTACAGTGCCTGCCTTGCAAGCACAAGGTCCTGAGTTCGATCCCTGGTAACCACATACAACAAATATGGGGTGTGGTGACTCATGCCAACCAGCAATCAGTACCACATACCACACTGCCAGGCATGGTAGCTCAGGCCTGTAACACCAGCACTCAGGAGGCAGAGCCAGGAGGATTGCTGAGTTTTGAGTCTTGCCTGGGCTGCATAGTGAGCTCAGAGCCAGCCTGAACTACAAAGCGAGAACCTGTCTCAAAAAAAAAAAAAAAAACTCAAGTACATGCCTTTAGGTAAAAGGCGTTTAGCCTATCTCTGAGACTTGACAAAGTCCTAACCATTTCTGTATTGCTGAAAAATCCAAATCTAAAGTCTCCTCTGAGATATAAGGCAAATTCAGCTGCAAGCCCCAGTACAAATGTAAAGAAAGTTAAACATTTCCAAAATACAATAGCACAAGACAAACTTTCTCATTCCAAAGGTAAAATAAGGGGATTGAAAAGAATGGGATTAAAGAGAAACCCAAATCAGGAAAAGACCAACTCAGGGAAAACATCAAATCCCATCAGTGCCTGTCCAGTACCATGGCAATCTGTGGTAAGATATGAACTCCAAAGAGTTTAGGTGGTTCCTCCCCTACAGTTACTAGCTCTCTTAGCTTCTTTCTTGGGTTGGCTTGGCATACTCTTTGTGACTTTACTCAGATGGCCCACATTCCTGGTTTTTCCAAATTTCTGGGATCTCTATTGCACCTCTGGCTTCACACTCACAGCTTTACGTACTGCCACAGTACCTGGCCTCACAGCCTTCTTCTGAAATCTGGGTGGAAGCCCTCCTGATCTTAATAATTCTGCATTCTGAATGCACCTAAAACTAGCACCACATGGATCACACTAAAGTCTGCTTCCAGCTAGAGCAGTAGCCAGGCTTTCTTTCTTGGCTGTTGGAGTCCAGTGCATGGATTGCTGAGCACCATGAACCCAATCCCCAGAAGCAAATTCTCCAAGCCACTACCATTCTGGCACGTGGTACTCTGGGGCTCCCTTCTCAAAGCAAAATCTTTGGCCTTAACAATTTTTAAGCTGCAGAAGATAGAGTCCTGCTGATTCTTGTGATGCCCTCAGGTCATCTTTTTTATTCTGCTCTTCCAAAATTCTTGGCTTTTGATTGCTAATCCTTTCAGCAAATTCTATCTCTGTAGGCTGTAACTTTATTGTAGCATTCTTTCTGACCAAATTCAAACCTCTTGAAATCATTCTGCTAGGCCATTTGCTCTTGATTTTCAAGGTAGAGCTGGCAAGTTGCACCCCAACAGTACCAATGCCATCATCTCAATATTAGACTGCTTGAAATTTCCTCTGTAAATCATTCACCACCTTAAGATCAGTCTCAAGCAAAGTCTCTCTCTAGACAAGCAAAATGGAGACAGAAAGTCTAGGTTCAAGATCATTAGAATTAAGTCCTCATAATTTGATTCTCCAGAGCTCAGCTGCAGAGCCCATATTAAATTTCAAAGTAAAGAACAACTGAAATTTGAGCTTTGAATGAGGAAGAGAAGCAAGAGCCAGAAGCCCAGTGTAGGAAGACAGACTCTGGAAAGAGCAGGAGCGGGGTGTGTTAGCACACACCCATAATCCCAATACTCAGGAGGTTGAGGCAGGAGGACTGCAGCCAGTTCAAGGCCAACCTGTGCTATATAGTGAGTTCAAACCCAGTTTGAACTACATTGTGAGATTCCCCTCTCAGAAAACTTGTTTTATAAGTAAATAAATAAATAAAATCAGCAAGAATACCAATGATATGTACCAAAGAAAAAAGTACATTCATCTTAGCCATCTTCACCTTATTAACAGAATCTAGCTCAGGGTGTAAAATTTCCAGTCTGTGATGTACAGAGTAGAAGTAGAACAGATAAGGAAAAACTGACTGCTGGGTAATTTGGGTTTGTTTGTTTTTTAAAACAGGGTCTTGCTTAGGTTGCCCTGGAGAGACTTAAACTTGTGACCCTCCTGCCTCAGCCTCCCTTACATAAAGCAGAAGGGAATTGTCCATAACAGGACAGAGACCCAGTAAGTACCACATAAAGACTGATCAATTTTCCAGCTCATTCTATTTAATTTGGTATAGATTTCAACATAACTCATTAAATCCTACACTGAGAATTAATCAGTAAACTATATAAAGATTCATAAGAAAAAATGCATTTTTTCTTAATAAATACTATCTCAGAATTAGTTCATCATATTAGAAAATTTCTCCCATTTCTAATTAAGGGATATTAGATATGCTTGAATTAACATTAGCAAGATAAATGCCAAATAAATTAATAACTATTGCCCACTAATTATATGAAGAGACAGCAAAAAAATTGAAAAATATTAAAATAATAGTCTGGGAAGGGGCGGCACCTTATTCAATCAACCATGGAAAATTGAGCTGTTGTTTTCTTTCATATTTTTGAAAGTCACGTGAACTTACATTATACCCACAGGTCAGCATCATTTAGCTGCCTTTCATTTCCTCTGTACTTGATTTTCTTGTATATTTTTTGAAATAAAAGCTTGAGATATAACTAAAGTTTGGACAACAATAAATAGTTTTAAATCATCCTTCTTGGACTATAATTCCCAAATGAAGAATATTTCCACTGGTAAAATGAGTTTGCTACAAGTGGCATTAAAAACAGAAACAAGGACCGGAGATTTACCTCAAGTGGTACCACACCTATCTTGGAAGCAGAAGGGCCAGAGTTTGACCCCCAGTACTGGAAAAAACATCTCAGTTCTTTGAGAATTGATTTGACTCAAAAACAGAAAGAAAAACTACATTTAAAAAAAAAAAAAAAACATCTTGGCCAGAGATTCAATTTAGTGCTTCTATCACCTGCATAGCAAGTGCATTTGATCCCAGGCAACCACAAACTACCATGCTGGGCATGATGACTCACACCCACCAGCAATCAGTACCATGTACCACAGTGCCAGGTATGGTGGCTCATGCCTGTAATCCCAGCACTGCAAAGACAGAGGCAGGAGGACTGTTGAGTTCGAGGCTTTCCTGGGCTACATAGTGAGCTCAGGGCCAGCCTGAACTACAAAGTGAGACCCTATTTCAAACAAACAAACAAAAAAAACTATCATGACAGTGCAGCAGCAGGAGGTGGGGGGTGGGGGAGCAATGTAAACACATGACTGTCAAGTGAAGGTTCACTATAGATGGTAAATATATCTATAAGCACTAAAGTTGGAAAACAGAATCCCCAACAAGATCTTCAAAGCCCATTTTGCTTTTAGTTAGATGCAGTCTGCAAACACACAAAGTTCCATCCACATCCTAACATATGGTGAAACAAGGAATGACTCATGTTTATCTTTCAACAGTTATCTAAAAGACCACACATTTGGACAAAACACACACACACTCAAACAGAAAAATGTACCCAACTGCAAGAATTTGAAAGTTTAGCCACTCACCCTAAGTACAACTTTATACTAAGAAATAGCTTAAATTTTAAAATCTATGAGGCAACTTTAAACTACAATTTACTCAACTCCTCAGTTGTGTTTGTAATAGCATTTGTCATCCTTTCTGAGTTACAATTATTGAAATAAAATATATGCTTACTGGGCTGGAGATTTACCTCAGTGGTTCTGGCATCTGCCTGGCAAGTGTAAGGTCCCAAGTTTGATCCCTGTTACCACATACCACAGTGTTGGGCATGGTGACTCACACCTGTAACCTCAGCATTTGGCAGGCAGAGGTAGGAGGATTGCTGTGAGTCCCAGGCTAGCCTCAGCTACATGGTAAGCTCAGGGCCAGTCTGAACTACATACAAAGCAAGACCCTGACTCTCTCTCTCTCTCTCTCTCTCTCTCTCTCTCTCTCTCTCTCTCTCTCTCTCTCTCTCTCTCTCTCTCCATATGGAGAGAGAGAGAGAGAGAGAGATCTATAGATATATAGAGATAGATAGATACATAGATATACAGAAAGAGATTGAATAGTCATAATTTAGAGGCAATTAACTGTCTACAGGATAATAGCAGAATTAAGTTTGTTTTAAAGTTTTTTGCAATGAGGTACATAAGAGGGAAACAGATGTACAGGGTTTGTTTTATTGTTGTTTTTTTGGTTTTTTGGGTTTTTTTGAGACAGGGTCTCACTTTATAGTTCAGGATGGCCCTGAGCGCACTATGTAGCCCAGACAAGCCTCGAACTCAGCAATCCTCCTGTCTCTGCCTCCTGAGTGCTGGGATTACAGGCGTGAGCCACCACGCCCGGCACTGTAGTATGTGGTGTTGATTGGTGGTGGGCATGAGTCACCATTGTTTGTGGTCACCGGGATCAAACTCAGGACCTTGCGCTTGTGAGGCGGGCATTGGAACCACTGAGTAAAATCTCTGGCCCCAGATGTACAATTTTGTCTGTCTGGAGAACAAATTTTGTTATTTAGTTCAAGCTTGCCCTGAACTCAAATATGAAACCTCTACAAACTGTGAACCGTAATAAACCTTTCCTCCTTTAACTGAGGTTGTTAGGTATTTTGTCTCAGCAATGAGAACAGTAACTAAGACAGAAACTTAGGCTAGCCTCATATTTATGGTGATGTTTCACTTCCTGAGTGCTTGGGCCACCATCCACACCCAGATGTATAATTATTGCAGTAAGAATAGAGCCACTGTTAGGAATTTATAAAAAAAAATTAACAACCTCTCCTAAAATAGCATGGTATCTCTTAGTTCTATTAACAAAACATTTGTTCATTTTCAACATCATTCTCCACAGCGATACCACATCCTGAATGTGCCTTATCGCAACTAATTTTAAACATCTTTTATTTTTCAGATTAACACTTAGGAATCTAATGATGGAAATTTTTTGTTATTGTTTTGTTTGTTTGTTTGAGACAGGGTCTCACTTTGTAGTTCATGCTGGCCTTGAACTCACTATGTAGCTCAGGCAAGCCTCCAACTCAGCAAACGTCCTGCCTCTGCCTACCAAGTGCTAGGATTATAAGCCACCATGCCTGACATTGTGGTATGTGGTACTGATTGCTGGTGGGGATGAGTCACCACAGTATTGTTTTATGTTACCAGGTTACCAGGGATCAAACTCAGGACCTTGCACTTGCTAGGCAGGTGCCAGAACCACTGAGCTAAATCTCCAGCCCTAGTGATGGAACTTTAAAAGAGCCACACCCAAAAAAGAAAGAAGAAAGAAAGAAAGAGAGAAAGAAAGAAAGAAAGAAAGAAAGAAAGAAAGAAAGAAAGAAAGAAAGAAAGAAAGAAAGAAAGAAAGAAAGAAAGAAAGAAAGAAAGGAAGGAAGGAAGGAAGAAAGAAAGAAAGAAAGAAAGAAAGAAAGAAAGAAAGAAAGAAAGAAAGAAAGAAAGAAAGAAAGAAAGAAAGAAAGAAAGAAAGAAAGAAAGGAAAGAAAGAAAGAAAGAAAGAAAGAAAGAAAGAAAGAAAGGGAAAGAAAGAAAAGAAAAGAAAAAAGATAATGTTATCAGTGATTAGCTACAAATTTGGGGTATAAAACTTATGGTACTGAAGTTTGTCTTTGGGGCAGTCTAACTTTTACTTTGTACAAATTACCAAGTTGGTAACACATAGTTAATGTTTCATCCATACTGGTAAACGTTTAAAAATTAGCATTAGATTTAGAATTGTACATAATTCTTATAATAGTCAGTGTCACATTAATAAAGTACCAGGTAGTTTTTCCATGTGAACACAAATGCTTGCATGTTCATGCATTAGCACCCGTGCCAACCACAGTGCAGCATGGTGAAATACACTTTCCTGATGACAAAATCCAGGTCTGGATGAGCCAACTGCACCACACTCCGGCCTCCTAAATCCTGAGAGAGACTTCTTCAGCCCTCAGTAGATTAAGTCAAGGCTAAACCAAGCGTTGAGCTAATGAGAGCACTCTACAGCCGGAGACTGCCTGGTCCTCCTCAATGTCGGTCCCTCCTCTGGCAAGCATAGAGCAATCCCAAAGCCACTGTGCAAACCCCTCCCACTGCTTATACTATATAACACCCTACGTTGTATTCATTAAACGGAAGCGTTCCAGAGACCTCCCCAGAATCTGGTGTGTGTGTGTGTGTGTGTGTGTGTGTGTGTGTGTGTGTGTGTGTGACTCTGCATCCCACCTTCCTGTGTGCAGCTCCACAATGACAATAACTGGTGCCCAAACGTGGGGTCCTCAGGTAGTCCTTCACCTCTTCTCTTGGGTGAGTGCCCGCATCTCCATGGGGAATCCCTCCTCCCTGTGCTTCAGCAGGCCATTTCTTTACACCAACCTCACCTCCAAATGGGATATATCCTCTACTCCTCTTCACAGTCCCAAAATGGTGCCGGCTCCTCTTCTCCCTTCGGTGGATGCCCAGACGCCCTGCCCCCATGGGTCACTGGCCCCTCTTTCTGCTCCATCCCTTAAATCACCCCGCCTCTATCCTAAATTTCCACCTTCTACTCCCGCATCCAGCACCTGGACCCCTCACCCCCAGGAACCATGCCCCACACCCCACACCAAGCCCTGCACTCTGCGCTCCTGCCTGGCATGGGCTGCCTGCCAGAGTGCCACTTCTGACTCTCATCCCCTGCCACCAGAGGCAATGGCACTGGTGATGTCCAGTGCTGTGGGGCTGTGGCTCCTGTTGCTACTACCACTGCACAGTAAGCCCCTCTGCTTCCCAAGAGAGGCCTATTGGGAGCAGCTATACTTGGACCAGCCAGCCAGGACCCCACTGCTCCACATGACCACCCTGTGAGACATGCACACAGAGGTGCCCAGCTTCCACCAGGGCCAGCACCTCCAGAGTGTCTACCATAAGCTGCTTCACAACAATAGCTGGATCTGCGTGGAGGACACCGGCCTTCTCTACCTCAACCCAAGCCTGGACCTCAACCCACCCTGGGAGCAGCCCAGCCTGAGGAATGTTGGCTCCCTGCAAAAGATGTCAAGTTCTACACCGCCACCTGTTTGGCCCACCTGCCAAATGAGGAGGCTTTCGCTTCAGGAACAGCCCAAAAAATGTTGATACCACCCAGCACCATGATGACCCAATAAGACCACCTGGAGAGATATAAAGGACCTCTATGACCAAGCTTTTGCTTTGGGCCCTCTGGACACCCCACACCCCATACCGGGTCCAGTGCTGGTGGTCTTCCTGAGTGCTGTACTCACAACCAACTCCCAGGCTGCAGTCAAGCAAAAAACATGCTTTGGGGCTCTCAGCCATCATTGCCATCATTGTGTCCATAGTTGCCCTAGTCTCTGCGGTCACCACTGCTTCAATCGCCTTACACAACCAGAGCACCACTGCTGCTACTGTTAACCAACTCTCTCAAAATACTACACATGCCTTTGGACAAACTTTGGCTTTCTTCCATGTTACCCAGGGTGCCATTGTCAACCTACAGTCCCAAATGGACTTAGTCCTTCAATGTGGTTACCTTTAATAATGTCTGGGGCTCCATTTGAAAGGGGTTCACAATGGGCTAGTCAAAGTTAAGTTCATGGGCTCCCAGGCTAATTTTAGGTCACCCTATCTGACCAAACCCATAAAAATCTCATATTGTTGGCAATAGCCATCAGGTCTGAGAAGATGATGGTAAAAGCCAGGTCTGGCTGAGCCAACTGCACCACACACCAGTCTCCTAAGTCCTGAGAGAGGCTTCTTCAGCCCTCGGTAGACTAAATCAAGGCCAAGGCAAGTGTTGAGCTCATGGGAGCACTCCACAGCCAGAGATTGCCTGGTCCTCCCCAATGTTGGGCCTCTCCTCTGGCAGCCACATTCCAATCTCCAATAGCCACTGTGCAAACCCCTCCCACTGCTTGTGCTATATAACACCTTACACTGCATTCATTAAATGGAAGCATTCCAGAAACCTCCCCAGAGTCTGGTGTGCATGTGTGACTCTGTGCCTCACCCTCCCATGTGTAACTCTGCAACGACAACACCTTCCCCTTAAGGCAAACATATGATGGACTTCTATGGTAATCTGAATGATCATATCACACCTTCCAGCATGCACATGGCCACACACATGCACACTTCTTTCAAAAGGACTGTGACAGAAAATACTCCTATTCCTACCTATGTTTGAAAAGCTGAGAATTTCTACACCCACCTTTCTACATAAGACTTCAAGCAGTGATGGCTAATATGAAGCAGCAACACCATTTGGTCTAAAACAGCTGGATTATGAGATCACACTGCATGAGATGAATACATCATTCTGCTATTTATTGGTTGTATAATTCTGTATATGTCACTTAATCTCTCTAGCGCCTACTTTCTTCTTCTCATAAAAGGATATCATTTTAACTACATTATAAATATATTGTAAGAACTAAGCAAACAAAATATGTATTTGCATATATAGACATACATATGTGTATATACTTGCTAAAGTTTGCAGTGTACACAATGTACATTTATTTAAATATACATCTATATATTTGTGTACTTAAATATTCATTTAATATGTAATAACATACAATATATACTTTATATATGTAATATAACAATGGTCAGCAAACCTTTCTGTAAAGGATTAGATAGAAAATGTTTTAGGATTTGGGCTATAAGTTTCTGTCTCACCTACTCCGCTCTCCTACGGTAGTGCAAAACTACCATTAAAAAGCAGCTCGCTGTGTTCCAATAAAACTGTATTTATAAAATTAGTGTTAGATCAAATTAAACCAATAGTTCTCCAAAGCATAGTATACACAATATGGGTAGTATAAACACTCCACATATTCTGTGTGGGCACACACAAACACACATGCACATGCATACACAATATATAGCTTAGATATGAGTTTTCTAAAGTTTACCCTGGTATATTCTTCTCAACTTGTTGAATGTCTGTGTGTCTTTACTAAAAGGCCTTGCAATAGCACTTGAAGGCTTAGGCAAGAGGATCACACCTTCAAGTTCTGCTGAGGCAATTTAATAAGACTCTGTTTCAAAATAAAGGACAAAAAGGGCAGGGAATGTAGTCCAAAGGAACTATGTTTACTTCTCAGTGCTGAAAAATATAGGGCCGGGCCGGAGATTTAGCTCAGTGCTTTTGGCGCCTGCCTCTCAAGCACAAGGCCCTGAGTTCGATCCAGTAACCACATTCAATGCTGGGCGTGGTGACTCATGCCCACCAACAATCAATACCACATACCACAGTGCCGGGCATGGTGGCTCACGCCTGTAATCCCAGCACTCGGGAGGCAGAGACAGGAGGATTGCTGAGTTTGAGGCTTGCCTGGGCTACATAGTGAGCTCAGGGCCAGCCTGAACTACAAAGTGAAACCCTGTCTCAAAAGAAAAAAAAAATTATATAGGGTCAAAGGGAAGACTTATGAGTGTTCACTCAGATGAACCTTGGAAAAATGTGTATTATATTAATAATGGAAATTGTTTTAATAAAAGACAAGTTATTTCATTGTTGCTGAATAATTTGCCAAATGCAATTTTTTTTTTTTTTTTTTTTTGCTTTTTTGGAGACAGGGTCTCGCTTTGTAGTTCAGGCTGGCCCTGAGCTCACTATGGTGCCCAGGCAAGCCGCCGCGAACTCAGCAATCCTACTGTCTCTGCCTCCTGAGTGCTGGGATTACAGGCGTGAGCCACCACGCCCAGCATTCCAAATGCAAATTTTTGCAGTAACCTAATGATGCAAAGATGTCCTACATTGATAATAAAAGTGGTAATATATAATAAAAAGAGTATTCACTTTTCAATTTTTTTTTAATTTTTTAAGCACCCATTGAGAGAGTGAACTAAGGCTGAACTAAGACTTTGATGTACTTGGGTGAGGGATTTAGTTCAGTGTTTCCAGCATCTACCTCACAAACACAAGGTCTCCCATTCAATCTCTGGCACATCACATACCACAATGCTGGGCATGGTGGCTCATGCCTGTAATCCCAGCACTTGGGAGGCAGAGCCAAGAGGATTGCTGTGAGTTTAAAGCTAGCCTGTGCTACATAGTGAGTTCAGGGCCAGCCTGAACTTGAAAGTGAAACCCTCTCTCAAAAAATAAATACATAAATAAATGTTTATGTATGTATGTATTTATTTTTAATATGCATTTTTTTTTTTTTGAGACAGGGTCTCGCTTTGTAGTTCAGGCTGGCTCTGGGCTCACTATGTAGCCTAGGCAAGCTTCAAACTCAGCAATCCTCCTGCCTCTGCCTCCCGAGTGCTGGGATTACAGGCGTGAGCCACCACGCCCGGCACGGTGGTATGTGGTATTGATGGCTGGTGGGCGTGAGTCTCCACGCCCAGCATTGTATATGGTTTCCGGGAATCGAACTCAGGACCTTGCACTTGCGAGGCAGGCGCCGGAACCACTGAGCTAACCCTCCGGCCCTTAATATGCATTTTAAGATAACACCAGGCTGGAGATTTAGCTCAGTGGTTCCAGCACCTGTCTAGCAAGCACAAGGTCCCTGGTTCAATCCCAGGTAATCACACACAATACCAGATGGATGACACATGCCCACCAGCAATCAGTACCACATATCTGCTGAGCTTATGCCTATAATCACAGAACTCAGGAGGCAGAGGCAGCAGGAGGATTGCTGAGTTTGAGGCTTACCTGGGCTACAAAGTGAGTTCAGGGCCAGCCTGAACTACAAAGTGAGACCCTGTCTCAACAACAACAACAACAACAATAATAATAATTAATAAAAATAATAATAAAGGATAATGCCTACAACATAAACAGACATTGCCCTAATTTAAAAAAAAATGAAAACATCAGTTTGCTTAGTAGTTATTCACACTAAGAATGAACTGATGCATGGCATAATTGTGTTTTCTGTTTATACAGTCATAGTATTATGGAATTTTTCAGTTCTAACTTATTCCTCAGACCTAGTTTTTCTCCCTCTTCTCCTCCACCCATTAGCCCATTTTGGTTTTGAGGAAACTGCAGCTGAGAGCAGTACAATGACTTGCCCAAGACTCTCCCATCAGTGAGCAGAAGAACTCTTGCCAGATGTACTGCCAACTTTTACACCTGAATGAATGCATGACAATTCCTGTCCCAGTCAATGCTTCCAGGTTGGGTGCTCAGTTTAATTTTACCTAGTGACTGTTACAGCAAGATTTCTTCAATATCAAACTGAAAATTCTTTGGAAGTCACTTATGTGTTGAAAGTGTATTCTTTTAAGCCCTCTTTGCGGTCCTGTTCTATTCATTTCTTCTTCATTTGAGTAGCTAGCCTCCCCATGATTAGGGTTTTGAGTAGAACAAATTCAGACTCTCTGCCTGACCTTAGACCCTGGCCCTTCTTGCCAGATCAGTCTCTCTCTCTTTTATGCCATTAGAGGAAACCCCTCCAGCCCTGGGAACAGTATTTTGACTCCATAGCCTCTTAAATGCAAGTCTCTGCTCTTCATGCTTAAGCAGCCCTTGGATAAACATTATTTTCCAACAATTAGCATGCTGCCCTTAACACAGTATCTTTAGAAAACATCCACAAAGAGAAAACTCATTGAAGAAACTGAAATATTGGATTTCTTGCCTGTTTTTGTCTAGTGATTGAGTTATTCATATTCTCAGTGATAATTGTGCTATATTAATTGAAATATACCAAAAACTTTAATTGAATTGTGAAAGTCTATATTATAGCTGAATGGATTAATGCATTAGTAATTAAGGGAATAAATATTTCCAAAAGGATTTCATATATGTTCAGCTATTGAATGAAAAACACAAAAACAGTATTGAACTTTAAAATGACTAATATTTACATATACAGTAAATAATTTTTGTTTCATGTACTTTAAAGCACAAATTCAACTATCTCAGCTTTATTTTGTGACTTCAACTGCCATTGTCCACAGCCATTACTTTGGCATTGTGAACTGGACTTTCCTATCAATACTACAACTTTAATCTTAAGCTGTACTAAAAAAAAAAAGTTTATATCTTTGGACAGTGGCCTATTTCTACTGTAGACCATGCACACCTAGGGTTTTAACAGCTGCTCAGAAGGCAACTTGCAATACCCTAAAAATTATGCATACTGAAATAACCAGGAAGCTAAAACAAAGTACACTCATGTTCTCAATATTATCTAATTCCAAATGAACACTATGAGGGCTGAGAATTTAGCTGAAGTGGTACCGCAACTACTGTGCAAGCACAAGCCCCAGGTTCAAACCCCAGTAACCACATACTACAATGCCAGGCATGGTGACTCACGCCCATCAGCAATCAGTACCACACACCACAATGCAAGGGGTGATGGCTCACACCTGTAATCCCAGCACTCAGGAGGCAGAGGCAGGAGGACTGCTGTGAATTGTAGGCTAGCCTGGGCCATACAGTGAGCTCGGGACAAGCCTGAACTACAAAACAAGATCTTGTCTCACAAAAAAAAAAAAAAAAAGAATTATAGCCATCAGAAAAATAATGAAGTATCTTTTAAAAAGCAGACCATATACATGAACACCTGTAGATGCAAACGAGCTCTAGAAAGTAGGACAGCTTGTATAGAGTGGAAAATTTCTATAGGAAATGCCGGACGTGGTGGCTCATGCCTATAATCCCAGCACTCGGGAGGCAGGGACAGGAGGATTGCTGAGTTCACGGCAGCTTGCCTGGGCACCATAGTGAGCTCAGGGCCAGCCTGAACTACAAAGCGAGACCCTGTCTCAAAAATAAAAAAAAAAAAATTTCTATAGGAAACTTGGTGTGGGAATGTGATGAGGGGAAGGAATAAATATGATACAGAAAGAAAATAAAAGAGCATGTATAAAGGGGGTGAGGAGGTGTGGGTGGGTAGGGATATGGGAAAAAATGAGAATTAACTTGTGTCATATACTGGTACAAATTCCCCAATGTTATACGTGATTTTGAGATGTATATAAATTGTACCAATAAAGAATTCAATTTTAAAAAAGCAGACCATATAAAGAAGGATAAGCCTGAGACATTTCTAACTAATTCCTAAAGACCATACTCTTACATGAAATAAGTCAGATTCACATGTTTAAATACACATTGGTTCCCTAGTGTGAGAAACCAAAAGTGGAAATAGAGACTAAAATGTATAATAGATATTGAGAAATGGAGAGAAAAAAATGTTCACATGAGAAGAACAAGGGAGGGAGAGGGGAAAAGGAAAGAAGGGACAAGAAAGAAAGAGAAAATAAAGGGAAAAAATAGAAACAAAGCTTTTGTAATTAAGGAGAGGAAAAAGGTCAGAGAGGGAAAAATGAGAAAAAAAAACAAGATACATCATGTACAGGTATAAATTCCCTATGATGAATGTTATTGTTATGTATGTCTACAGTGCACCAAGAAATTTTTGGCTTCAAAAGAAAAATAAAAAGGCTGGGGATGGAGGTACAGGATGTTAATCCCAGAACACCCAGAGGCTCAGGCAGAAGGATTGCTGTAAGTTTGAGGATAACCAGTACTACATAGTTGAGTTCAAGGCCAGCTGGAACTACACAGTGAGACTCTGTCACAAAAACAAATCAAAAGATAAAAAGTCGAGGACATGTCAAAAGAACAAAAAAGTTATATTATAGAGGTTTTTTTCTGCTGATAGTCACAGGCATGCACCATGAAGAGTGATGATCACGTGAGTGGCAACTCTGTCCACAATAATAAAAGGGAGGCTTGGAGATTTAGCGAGCCCAAGATCATGGTTTGAGGGGGCTGGGGATTTAGCTCAAGTGGTACCGCGACAACCTTGGATGCACAAGGGCCTGACTTCAATCCCTGGTACTGCAAAAAAAAAAAAAAAAAAAAAAAATTATGGGTTTGATTCCAGGTACTGCCAAAAAATAATAAAGAAGAAAGGCTCCTGCTTTATATTGGCATCATTGATATTCTGCAGGCTTGCAGGTTTGTTAAGAAGTTGAAACATTCTTGGAAAGCACTGGTACATGATGCAATCAGCGTATCAGTGCACAGTCCAGGCTCCCATGCAAAATGACTTGGCATTTTGTGTACAGCACAGTGTTGCAAAAACATCCATAAAGCCTTCTCCTTCCAAAAAGTTGTGGTCTAGCTCATGAGCAGGGCTCAGCAACAACTCCTGCATTACTTTCCAGCCATCGGTCCCTGGGGAGCACAGAGCACAAGTAACAACACAGGTGGAAGTAGAGTCAGACATCCATCTTGGTCATTCCAATGTCTTATCTCAGACTCCAGCTATGAAGGAAGTCAGGGATAGCTCACTTCTTTCTGGCCCTGCTTTCTCACATGTAGCTGAAGAGATTTTGCAAGCACTAAATACAAGTTCACCTTTGAAATAACTTGAAATTACAAATTTCCCCATGAGCAACAAACAGAAGACAGGAAACATGACTCCACTGTTTTGTGATAGGAAGATGTCAGTCCTTGCCCAGGAACGTATGGATGCTTCTTAGTCCTCAAAAGCAAACAAGCAGGGCCAGAGATTTAGCTCAGTGGTTCCAGCACCTACCTCGCAAATACAAGGTCCTGAGTTCGATCCTGGGGAACCACATACAATGCTGTGTGTGGTGACTCACACCCACCAGCAATCAATACCACATACCACAATGCCAGGCATGATGTGGCTCACGCCTGTAATCCCAGCACTCGGGAGGCAGAAGCAGAAGGATTGCTGCATTCAAGGCTGGCCTGGGCTACATAGTAAACTCAGGGCCAACCTGATCTACAAAGCGAGATCCTGCCTCAAAAAATAAAAAAAAAAAAAAGCAAACAAGTCTGATAAGGAGCTAGAGTAGCTTTCTATGTCCTTAGTGAGAAAGAAGCAGTTCTCCCTTGTCCTCTCAGTGGGCATCAGGGCCTTGGACAGATGAGGACAGCAGCAGCCCTTCCACTCCAGAGACAACTGGCACAGAATTCTGACATCAGTCTTGGCTTCCACAGTGGAATTTCTTTAAACTCCCCTGTTTGTGCTGGAAGTGGGCTTGCTGGACTCTGTGACTGTCCTCCCTTCACTTACCTTCCACCAGGAACTGGACACTCCATTTCCTCCTAACAGACTGCTGGTACATCATCCCCTGCCGTCTTCCCTCTGTCCTTTGGAGGAGACCACCCCCCCCAACTATTGTAAAGGATTTGGGGGAAATAAGGGCATCAAACCGTCTCCATCCTCCTTTTATCTTTAAAAAAGACAAGAACAAAGAGCACACAGCACAATTTCAAGCCAGTTTTAGATCAGAACTCCAAAAGTCAGAGTTATCTATTCAGAGTTCCCACAAATGAGCCCCGGGGGGGGGGGGGCTGCACAATGGAAACGTGGTGACTGATCTGCCAGCAGCAGCCCCTTGTTTGCTCCCCTTAAGACGATGACATTCACCAGCCTGAAGGGATAAAAAGAACCGGAAATGGGGCTGTCTCTGCCTCTTTGTTAAAACAATGGGGCTGCCAGGGCTAGGAGGTGAGAGCCCTTCCTCGACAGGCCCCCACTCACTGCCAGGCCGTAATGGTTACTAATACTTTGCAGTCTGATACGTGTTCTCGTCTGTTTTCTAAATATGAAGAGTCATCAAATGAATTTTAGACCATTCTTCAAAGGAGATTTCTTTTTTGTTTTTCCTGTATTTTGGAGCCGTGTTCCACGCTTTGTAGAGCCGAGATGGGCAGGGATAGCTGTGTCCTTGGAGCAGGCGGTCTGTGTCAGTGAAGCAGGAGAAGGTGCTTTCCACCTCACGGGAGTCAGCAGACATTTGCCTCAATGACTTTATGGCTATGCCCATGCCCTGTTCCCCTTCCTCATGCAAAGAATTTAGAAAGGGAACCCATAAGCCCTCTCCTCCCCATCTCTGACCTCCGGCTGTCTGTCCAATTGGTCCGCTCTTGCCAGGGGAATGAGGCACCCTGGTGTCTGAGGCAAGCTGTCAAAGCCCATAGTCTCTTCTTTATCCCACCCTACTGTGGTAGTAGACTAATCTGTACTGTAAGTAACTGTCTATATTAAACACACAGAACCTGTTTCTAGCTCCCTGTCTTTGTTACTCTGTTCTTTTACACAAGAAGAAAAGAAACAGTTCTTGCCTATTTTTTTTCATACTTTACTATTTATGGCACATTTAAATGTTTTTATTCAGAAAAAAAAAAAACTTCTGTTAAGGAGTGGGAGAGAATATTTGAGTGAGGATCTTAGGAAAGAAATGGGAACTTGACATTTTTATAAAGTGTTACTATGTGTCTCTACCTTGCATTGTTCAGAAATGGCAGGTGCAGCCAGATGTGGTGACATACGCCTGCAATCCCAGCACTCAGGAGGCAGAGGCAGGAGGATTGCCCCAAGTTTGATCCTAGCCTGGGCTATATACTGAACTACAAAGTAAGATCCTAACTCACAAAACAAAACAACAACAACGACAACAACAAAAAACAGAAATGGGGGCCAGAGGGTTAACTCAGTGGTTCTGGCGCCTGCCTCACAAGCGCAAGGTCCTGAGTTCGATCCCCAATAACCACATACAATACTGGCCGTAGGAAGATTGCTGAGTTTGAGGCTTGCCTGGACTACATAGTAAGCTCAGAGCCAACCTGAACTACAAAGCGAGACCCTGTCTCAAAAAGGAAAAAAAAAAAAATGGAAAATTTAATTTAAAAAATAATAAATATCTGGTGGTAATATAAATAAATAATGACAGTATTAGAAAATAATTGCTCGACAATCACCATAATAATAGTTTGCAATCAAAAATCATTCATGATACTAAAATTCATAAGTGAAATTATGAGTTAAGACATTAATTGCAAAGAAAAATTATAACTTTTGGGGGGCCAGGGATTTAGCTCTAGTGGTACTCTGCCTACCTTGGAAGCACAAGGCCCAAGTTCGATCCCTTGCACCATGGTGGCTCATGACTGGAATCCCAGCACTCAGGAGGCAGAGGCAGGAGGATTGCTGTGAGTTCAAAGCTAGTCTGGGCTACACAGTGAGTTCAAGTCCAGACTGAACTACAAAGCGAGACTTGTCTCAAGAAAATAATTAATTAATAATTTTTAAGAAAAAATTGACAAAGAAAATGTAATTATACACACTGCTCTGTAATGATGAGTCAACAGTAGGAAAACAGATGCAGTATGACCGCAATATTAAGTAAAATAAACCAGATATACAAGTTTAACTATCTTGTGGTTTCCTATACATATAAAATCCAAACTACAGATAAAATCAAGGAACAAAATAGAGGGGTAAAGAAAAAATGTGATGTAATATATAAAAGAGAAACAAAGCTTATGTATTTAGGGGGTGAAGGGTTGTGGAGTGGGTAAGAGAATGAAAAAAAATAATTAAATTGGTCATATACTGGTAGAAATTCCCAATATTGAGTGATCATGATGTGTATATACAATGTACCAATAAAGACAAAAAATTAATTAGAAGAAGAAAAAGAAAAAAGAGGCAAAATTATAAAACACATAGAGGAAGACATAGAAATAAATCTTTGGGACTGTAGA
>PVIC010009038.1:10963-46695 GCA_004025085.1 Thryonomys swinderianus | reverse complement strand
CAGCAATCCTCCTGTCTCAGCCTCCCGAGTGCTGGGATGACAGGCGTGAGCCACCACGTCCGGCATTGTGGTATGCGGTGTTGATTGTTGGTGGGCATGTCTCCACGCCCAGCGTTATATGTGGTTACCGGGGATCGAACTCAGGACCTTGCGCTTGCGAGGCAGGCGCCGGAACCACTGAGCTAACCCTCCGGCCCATCCTTCCAATATCTTAATGCTACTCTCTGCATCTTTTTGCCCCACTAGACTGGGAGCCTTTCCAGACAGTAACTGTATTTATTCTACGTACAGCAGAGTAAGTGCACACAAAAGTGTGTTGCTCGGCTATAAACTACTGTGTTTCTTAGAAGCACCAAAATTCAGTGGAAAGAGAAATGGATTGGCCTGGCAAACAGATGGTGAAGTAGACACCAAGACCAAAAGGGAAGCACTGTCTAGAAGTGGTATCTAGGTTATATTTGAACTCAGCAAGAAAATGTCTCAAGATCTGTCAGCATTTTCTCCATGGACACAGGATGAGGTCACAGTAAAACTTCTAGATCCGAGACTGTTCAACCCTTCTTTCGTATCTAG
Source organism: Thryonomys swinderianus (assembly GCA_004025085.1). NCBI lineage: Eukaryota > Metazoa > Chordata > Mammalia > Rodentia > Thryonomyidae > Thryonomys > Thryonomys swinderianus. The sequence continues at coordinate 46,122 of PVIC010009038.1, read as the reverse complement.
GTTCAGAGGTGGGAGCCTTCTTCCAATACTGGCTCCATCACTTACTGGTCATGAGCTGTTTATCATGCCCAATATCTATCTCTAAATAATAATGATCCTTTTAGGAAGTGCTGAGAAATAACACAGGCAGGTGCTCCTACACAACTGCAAAGGCCTAGAGAAAACTATATATTATCCTTATTGTCATACTCAAAACAATGAAACATAGATGAGTGAACATTATAAGTTTATATTTTGTAATATCTAGACACACCATAAGGGGTGATTTGCACTATTTTATTTGAAATATCTTAATTGCCAGAAAAACTTTTGAACCAAGACTTGTGAATATTGTTACTTAAATATGCCTGAAAAAATAACTAAATATTTATAGTTATCCCTAAACTTTAATTATAGTAGAACACCTGTCTAGAAAACGTACTAAAGTCTCTTCTTCCACTTATATAGAATAAATGTTCATTCTGGGTCATTTGCAACTAGAACTTTACATTCATCAGCTTTCCCACTGCTGGACAACGTTCCTGATACCTAAAAGGAACAGAAGTCTATTTTGGCTCACAGACTTAGAGACTTCAGTTCATGGTTAATTGATTCTAATACAAAAAACAGTAAGGCAGAGGATGTAGAAAAGGAAAGCTGTTTAACCTACAGTATCCAAGAAGCAGAGAGAGAGAGGGAGCCAGGGGCAAGAATACACTCTTGTTAGTCACACCTTCCAGTGACACACCTCTTCCTACCAGGTATCATTTCTTTTTTTCTTAAATTGTGATTATAGGTACATTTTATATACACATCATGATCACACTCAATCTTGAGAATTTGTACCAGTATATGACACGACTTAATTTTCATTTTTTCTTATTTCCCTATCCACCTACAATTCCCTAACCCCTATATACAGCGTATGTCCCGCCCCTTTTTTCTTTATCATCACAATTTCTTTTTCTTAACGGCATATTGAGCTATGTAAACTCATCTATGTAATAATCTACCAATGACCATAGTGATCCAGGGATCCAACCACCTTCCAAAAGCCCCACCTTTGAACACATGAAACTTTTGGGGAACATCTTAGGCCTCAACCATAACAAAACTATTGTTTGCTTGACCCTGTATCTCTGCTTCTAAATACATGGGCATAATTAACTAGAGTTACTTGGTAACTTGACTATAAAGCTATATGTCCTAATTTTTCCCTAATAATTAACCCTTTGAAAATAGCTTGAGTTCAATTTTAGACATGGTCAACTTTTTTGGTGTGTAAGGAAGTGCCAATAGCAATTCCTAAATAAACTGTCATATCATTTGTGTGTATGTATTGGCCTGTCACAATAAAATACCTAAATATTCACTTATAGCATTAAAATACCAAAAAGTGTTACCATAATTGATATATGACAACCACCTAAGGATTTAAAATTATGATTTACTTAAAATTATAAACAATAAAAATGGGACATAGGACAAAAATGTGACATAGTCCAATTACTATCTTGTATTATTATCCAAATGTCTTTCAAATTTCATTGAAAAATTAATTTTATACTCTGTAAAATCCAATGTATATTAAGTGTTATCTAATATACAATGTTTCTAATAGCAGAAATACTTATGATTAAAAAAGTGAAAGAGGAATGCTAAACTATTAGGAAATGCTATTTCTGTAGGAGGAATCACAGGAAAGTGGTAATGCTTTTACTTTTATAATTTTATAATAACTTTATTTTTTTATAATTTATAATTTTATAACCTCACATTTATAATTTTATAAATTATATTTATTATATATTATATTTATATAATATATGTAAATTATATTTATAATACATTTTATGATATAAAACTATCATTAAATATAATATTTAAAGATGGTTATAAGATTAAACTATTATGTATGATAAATATATAACACTTATGGTAAATAATACAATACCTTCTATAATATAAAACCATTTTTGTATCATGCTATTATATAATTATTACAGTTATCAGATTTAATTTATAGTAATTAGTAATCATGTTTATTGTACAATTATTGTATATGATAACAGGTTTTAAAAGACCAATAACTGGCATGACTCAGTGTAGAAATACCTGTGAAGTGACAACAACTCCACTTCTAACACATCTGCCACATTGAATCTTTTTTCTTCCTATTTTTTTCTTTTTTGTGGAACAAGGGACTGAATCCAGGGCCTCATACATTCTAGGCATAAGTTTTACTATCATCAATCCTTTTTTAATTTCTATAAAAGTTCTTAATATGTAGCCCAGCTGACTTTGAACTTGCAATCTTCCTGTCTCGGCCTAGAGGTGATTATAAGTGCTTGCCACCATATTTGCGATTTCTGAAGTATAAGCCATATTTTGTAACGTTAAATAAGGTCCATAGGAGGTTTACATTTCCACAGACAACTCTACAAGGGAAATACTTATTTAAGTCACTTTTCATTCTGATCCCTAAAAAAAGGACGATCTGCAAGGCTCTTTGCATCACTGATGTCATTATATTTGGTAGTGGCGCACAAAGGCCACAGCTGCATTTGATCCCAAATAGTAACACCAACAATGGTTTGCACTTGAGCCATTATTCAAAATTTACTGACATTTACATTTTTAATAGCACAATCACTATCTCATATCATTATCCAAATGTCTCGTACACACCATTATATTCTAAACTGAGGGGAGGAACTGTTTGATCATATTTGGATCTGCTATGGTCCTGTTAATTTTTGTGGAAATGAGTGATTGAGGGTACTTATACAGGGTATAATTTCATCATGGAAATACCTATATTTGCTTTGAAAGTATTTTTTAAAACATTATTATTCATAAAAACTTCAGAAATAGATTCTGAAGTTTTCTATATTCCAACACATCAGAAAAAGCTCACTTAACCTTTTTAATATTCATTAAAATAGATGTCTTGCATTGTCAATATTTCTTTCTGTTCATTTAGTCCTTGCAATAAGACCTGGCAAGAAAAATCATGTTAATTATTAGAACCAGGAGTAGTGGCACACATCCATAATCCCGACATGGAGGCAGGAGGATCACCATGGTCAGTCTGGGCTACATAGTCAGTTCAAGGGCAGCCTGAGCTGTATAGCAAGACTCTGTCTCAAAATAATAGTAGTAGTAATAATGGTAATGATCCTAACAACAACAACAACAACAACAACAACAACAACAATAATAGTAATAAAAAGAAGGAAGCAGATTATTTAAAAACAAGATGCCTCTAAGTGAAAATAAACTAGTATTTCTTGCATGTTATCCTTGGCCAGTGACTTGATTGCTGGAGCAAGCATATTGCTAATCTCATGGCTGCAAGAACTGAGCAGACCTGAAGGGTTGCAGTACAGATGCATGGAAATTTATGTGTATCTGCTCACTCATGAGCACATCCGCCTTTGTTGCTTACTAGTAACATGACTTTAAATAACACACTCAACCTCTCTAAACATCAGTTTACTTTCTTGTGAACTACAGAAAGAGATACATATATCTCTCTCCCACCCCAAAGTGTTACTACACATTTCAAATATATGCACAAATGCAGTGAAAACTATAACAGGCGTATCAATTAATGGCTAATTGCTCGTTATGAAATTACTAATGAAAGTATAAATGGAATGGTAATGTCTTTCATACTCTTATTATCACCTAGTGAAACACTAACATGATTTCAAAAATGACTCCAATTAGCTTAATTTTTTAACACCTATTAGCACTACCTATAATATTAGGGGCAATTTGAACAACTTTTGCTCAATTTGTAATATAGAGGGAACTGCTAACCTATCTTAACTTTTTTTGTGCAAGGCAATTTACCCTTCATCAACTTCCAACTAAAGATTAAAGTGACTACCAATATAGACAGTGCATTTCTTCAGTGTGAGACAATTTTTTCCCTTTCTTTGAAAATGTACAATAATGAAACTATATTCAGCAACATTCAGAATGTTCTGTGATATAATCAGTCCTTAAAACCTGAAGACACAGGTGTTGTAAGTTTGTAATTCAGTTAAAAGAGAAACACTTAACCCAGAAGTTCATAGTAAAAGTAGTTTGGTTCTTCCTTTGTAGTCTATAATTATAAGATCACTTTTAATAATTCTGGATAAAACTAAAAGCTGGCCAGAGACAGAATTTTACAGGAGAAGAGATCAGTAAATTCTTGCAGATTTCTGAGCTTGCCTTGGAGCAGCAGCGGGTGAGCAAGTCCCCGGCAGAGCTGAAGTCTGCCGCATGTGCACAGTCCCCTTCAGTGAACAGCCCTACTCTTTTCCAAGCATGCACCCAAATGGTGGGTCTAAGGCATCCTGAATTGCAACTTCTTTATCAGGCTTCTCTTGGGACCTAGAATAGCCACATATCCTGGTGACCGATTAATCTGAGGAAGTGCCTTCAGGATATAGGGCAATGGCAGGTGAGACACACATTTGTATGCGATTAACTATAGACAATATTGTGACTTTTGCATGTGGGTAGCACTGGATCAAGAGGTCTGCTGGCAACTTCAGACTGGACGTCCTCAGACTCTGATGTCCCTGGGTGGGTTCTGCCCACTGGCTGAAGTGATAACCTTGCCCAGCCTCTGGCTGCCTGGGTGGGAATTACCGACAGTGCTACTGGCTTCCAGAGCAGGCGAAAGTCTCTAAGCCCAACTCTCAGAACAGCTTCCTCTGGCAGGGTTTATGCAGCCAAGGTAGGAGCATCCACAGCAGGAAATACCATTTCTGAGCCAGTGCGGGGTGGGGGGGGGGAGTTTCGCCAAATGATTACCACTTAATCTCCTCCTCACACACCCTTGAAATTAAATGATAACACTATTTCCATTTTGCATATGAGAAATCGAGGCACAGAGAAGAAACTCTTCCAAAGTTTAACCCAATGCTTATACTTCCATTTGTCTACAATCCTTTTCCTGTTGTGCCTGCTGGATGCCAGAGGAGCTGAAAAAAATCCATTTGTACACATTCAAGACTCAAAAGTTACCACTAACATTATTTCCTCTACAGTCCTGGCTGAGTGGTTGCATAGGATGGTATAGAAAATCCTCAGTTTTCTCTTGAGGTAATGAAAATAAACTCATTTAAAACTTTAAAAATCTGTCAACGTTATGATCTGTGAACACACAATGTCAATATTTGGTTTGAGCGTGTCACACACTTAAAGGTATCATCAGAAAAACTTCAGTGAGTGGCTGTCAAATCAAACTGTCAAAACACATTGTTGTTTCCCAGTGCTTCACGGTAGGTCTCTAAATGTTGACTGCAGAGTAACATTTATTGTACCCTTAAGAGAGATAAATTATTGGTGGCACTTTCTGGTCAGGAGACATGCAGGGAAATGAGTCATGGCAGCAGCAGCACCAGTATGCTCCTGCTGCAGCTAAGGTGAAAGATGGAAGAGTCACAGTGAGTCACACTTGAAGAAAAAGGACAAAGACTAGAGCTTCTGGTCACGTGGCTCATGAGCCCCCAACAGTTTGGGATAACTAGGTTTAGCATCAGCTGGGGAACAGGAGGATTGCCACAGATGCCAGGAGTGGTGCCATGTGTCTGAAATCCCATCTAGCGAGAAGGCAGAGGCAGAAGGGTCACAAGTTCAAGGCCAGCCTGGGCAACTTTGTGAAATCTTGTCTCAAAATAAAATTCACAAAAAGGACTATGGATGTACATCAGTGGTGCATAGGTTCAACCCCCAGAATCCGATGTTGGACTTTAACAACTGATAGCCATAGGAGATTCCTTTTTCTACTTTCTGAAACTTTTAAAAAAAAAGTATTGAAATATTAATTCCTTCAAAAATTTTAGAATATTCACCTGTCCTTGTAAATGAAAAGGGTAAGGAACAACTGAATGAAAAATCAAGCCTCTATGATTGTGTTTTGTGTTTCATCCTATTCCCTCTGGATTTTTAATTTTCCAAATAATCTTTTTTTTTTTTTAACAAATCCAAAACTTTCCCAAGTCAGGTGTTCTGCCTCCTTGAATCTTGCTGTCTGTATACGTGCACAAGACAGAAGGCTGACAGAAGGCAGGCCACCGTGAGAACATACACATCTTCCACTTCAGAAGGGCCCTTTCAACTTGCCTGAACCAGAAACACTAATGTTTGCTGCAGCTACATAAAATGTTAATAATGGTGATAATAAATGCTCAAGGGGAGCTGGAACCTGATTTCATCAAGACCTCAGGGTCTAGTTGCTTGGCTCGCTCCTTTAGGTCCTGCTAACTTCCTAGTCCTCTGCACCCCCAGGTCCCTGTGCTGTGGCACCACCTGCCTTCTCTGCCTTATGACACCCACCTTGACCCACCAGCATAATGAGACAGTAGAGACACACTTTATCATGTCACTTTAATAAATTCCAATTGTCCTTCAGTCACATAGTCCAGTTAGATCTCAATCCAAAAAAAATGAAGATTTCTGTAGAACATAAAGAAAGGATGAGTGAAAAGCATTTTCATTGTCTGCCCTGAGCTCTGCTGTTTTCTTGGCTCCACACAGATGGATTAAGGTGGACGCAATGGTATCTCCCTTTGTGAAACACAGCAAGTGACAACAGCACCAGGATTTTAAACTCAGAATCTGGAATAGAGAGGACACTGGTTGCTTTCAATCTCAGAACATCTTGACATTATGGGGTTTACTATGAACATGTAACACGTTGGGCTTAAAAGAATCTCGGAAGTAACCAACTCCCTCCTTTTAGAGAAGACAAACATGAGAATTAAATAATTTGGTCTACATTTTGGTTAGCTCTGTAATTTGCATTTTGGTCCTAAATTTTATTTCTATTTTCCTTTACTCTACCAAACTATAAATTGGACTACTTAATGAATTGATTTCATTGTTCCCTCTAATCAGATATATAAAATTACTTGGGAGACAGTCACTGAAAGACTTAGTACCTACTAAATTAATGGTTGTGCTGTCTTAAAAAGCCTATTTATACATTTAAGCACTCTGAGAAAAACTGAGGTATGCAATCAATTAAGACATTTAACATTATAGATCTATGGGCATACACGTACACAAGAGGTATATTATCTTAGCATTTGGCTTAACTCTCTTATTTTTTCATACGGAAGGCAACAACTCTTTATTGGCATTTAATAGCAAGAAACACTCTACAGTGTATCTTAACTATTTCCTATTATCTGTATTTATTTAAAATTAAAAAGACTCATAAGACATAGCCTAATATGTAGTTGCTCTTATTCAAGTATAATTTAGGGGTGAAATGAGAATAGTAAAGAAAAATTCATTAAACTAGGTAACAGACTGTGCCATATGGTTCTGAAAATCAACCAAACCTCTTTTGGGAAGACTTAGAGACCCTAGGAATTGGCTTTTCTAAAAGAAGAGTTTTTTCCTTGTAACGTAAAAGAAAGGTTTCTTGATTTTATTACTAAATGTAAATGCATTCCGTATTTGAATATATGACATTCCAGTTTCCATTTAAAGATGTAGAGTGGAGTTGTATCTTTTTATACCATAAAATGCAATTACGATGAGTAGAAGCACATTTGGGCAGATTATTGGAAGTAAAACATCTTAAACAATCTCTTTCAGAGAGAAAGAGTGCCAACACAGGGTGACATCATCATTCTTAGGTTGCTATAGACACGAATACACACTATTAATATGGTGTTGTTTTCATTTTTCCCCCTTTGACAGAGATCACAAATAAAGACCCAATATACGAAAACACACGGGCCTAATTCTGCATGCTGCTGTAATGAAGTTCTTTGAATTATTATAAATGCTTGAACATTAAAAATTCAACAGCAAGGAGAGAGCGAGGTGCTTTCTATTTGTGGTGCTCTGAATTTAAACACAACCTGCTAAGAATGGCTGATTGTCCCGAGGAGGCGCTGCTGACAGCCATCAGCATGTCTGTGCAGAAGGTGTATGGAAAAGGTAATAAGAGCTTCAGGAGTATATTTCAGCCCATATAATAAAGTAATTGTGAAAGTGTAATTGCACTCTGGTTCCATACCATATTAGGGTAAGAAATGAGACGGTAAGAAAACATGAGATTCACGGTATTATTTTATAAGCCATTTCTGCAACGACTTTCTTCTGGAATATATAGAATTTGTCAGAAATATAATTTAAAAATGAGCAGTGGTGTTTACCTTTTGAAATCCATTATGATGAACCAGAACAAAATGAACAGCGATTCCGTTACCATTTTACAAACAGCCTGAACTTCAGAATGGCTTCAACTATAAAAACGGGATTGAAATAATGTTAAGCAGCTGATTCTGCCCTGTGAGAGCATTAAGGAAAACTTGAATATAAACTCCATTACTTATTTTTGAATGATACCCAGTTCAAATTTCAAAATATTTGAATATTTGGATGATTAGAATTTCAATTTTTAAAAATTAATTCCTTAGGCTACTTCCTAAACAATCACAATTGGCTTAAGTTACCAAGTTCCTGTCTCTCACAAGCTATCAGTTGCCCTCCCAGCAAGACCAGAGAAGGGGTGAGAGACACTGGCTTCGCTCGCAGCCACATGTAGACAACAGGGAAGGAAAAAGAATAGGAAAGATAAATGCAGGCTTTCATGAGCACAGACAGGCAGCTTCCAATCTCAGAAGTTCTACTCTTCCGGTGGAATAGTAAGGTTGTCAGTTCGCTCCTCTTTTGCTAATAGGGTTACTACATATGCCACATGGAAGATTGTTACTTCTGAAAGTGCACATTTTTTTTCTTTTTTCTGTTTCCAGAATTTTAGTACAATTCCTGTTACAAGGTAACTACTTGGAAAAGATTTAATGAATAGATTAACCAATGACAGACCACATTACACAATGTCTTTGGGAGATTTTAGGGATGTTCTGGACATCTTAGTGTGTGTAAACACTTTTGATGTTAACAGATGAAGTCATCGAACAACACATTTTGCAGAAAGTCCCCCACCTTTAAGGGACGAGTGACTATATTTCTAAATGTTGTGCCACTAGAAGCTAAGTGGATCAACCAGTACCATCTGCTCTAAGGTCCATAGAAAAATAGGCTGTGCAACGAGAGAAAAGGAATGCACCTGTCTTTATTACTAATATTTGGTCCATCTGTTTGGGACCTTGTGAATAAATGTACATAAACTACAGACATATACAGTGTGCATTCTCCTGGGCATACATTTTACACAAAACTTCAATGCTTTCTGAGACACTGTCTCATGATCGTAGTCCAGGCTGGCCTCTAACTTGCTATGTTGCCCAGGCTATTCTTAAACTCAGAATCCTCATGCCTCAGCCTCCTTGCTTCTGGGATTACATGCACGGCCAACCGTGCCAAGCAAACTTCAACATATTTTAAATATGAGAAGATTACTTTGGCTTGGGTAAAAGGAGAATATAAACACTCATCTGCCTAACGTGAATGTCTAGAAGAAAAAATTTGTCTACAAAGCAATTCATTTCAAACACATTAAAAGCTAAAATGAGGCGAAGGGGAAAAATCTCAATCAAAAAACCTTGATGTATGCTGTGGACTCAAAACGTGACGTTTGTTGGAAAATCCACTGATGCCATCTAGTTTAGCCAGACCTGCTGGTTTTCCACTGCAGCTGCGCCTCACAAAGGGTATCCTATTGACGGAGACAGGACTTCTCAGGAATGAAAACCCTTCAAGGCAAGCAAAGATGCAGCAAGAGAACATTAGTGGAAAAGCATCTATGAAAAGATCTCAAAGTGATCTTGAGAACAATGTCAATGGTTTCACAGGTTTACAAATGTCTTTCTGCAGTGAAATGGAGGGAGGGAGAAAAGAGTCCATGTCTGGGCCATCTGTTATGTTACAGGCTCACTCTGCTCTATTTCTGCTTCTAGCCCACCTCTAAGCAGCACTATAATAATTGTTCGATGTTTTTGATGATCTTGTCCCTTCCTTAGACTTTCCAAGTTCTTACCAGATTGGGTTCTATACTGATCCATCACAGCACAATACCACACTTAACCACTTTCATCTGTTACCAGACATCATTGATTTGCACCCACAACTAAAGGATGATTTTCCCCAAACAGAGGCAGGGTATCTGGCTTCCCTGCTCTTCCTCTCTGTCTCCCTCCAAAGCTCCCATCACTGCCCCGGACACCAGCAATCGCTGGGCTCTAGCTAAAAACAATTTCCCAGGTTAGACTAAGATCAAGTACATTTTTGTTAAGTTTTCCGATCAAAGTAAAGACTAGTGGAAAAGCAGGGCAAGAATTTGGTTTAGCATAATATTCCATTCTCTGTGGGACAGATGACCCCATAAAAGGAACCCCCTCAAGGCCTCTGATGTACTTTCCAACAACAAAGACAACAGACCATTACATTATCTTATGCTCCTGGAACCCATATACCTAGAAGCAAAATGATAGGCCAAAGCAGTAAAACTGCAGAATGTCATTGAACATCTTCCTATAACAAAGAGTTAACAATTGTAAGAGATAAGTATCCTATTTTCATTAAAATAGATGTGGGCAAGTTATAGAAAGCAATACACAATTCACCTATTTCTTTGCTTTTCTGAGGTGCTAGGGGTAGAACACAGGATCTCAGCCCTGCCAGAGAGCACACTGGACAGTGAGCTACACCTAACCCCAAAGCCATTTATTTCCTAACAATGAAATGGTGGTTTCCTAATCCCTGTGTAGATCACAGAGGTACTTCCAGGTTCCTCTCCAACCCTTCAAGGCATAAATCCCTTCCCAGACAGTAGAGCACTTCACTGGAAAAACTGAAAATTTGCTCAGTACATACAGGAGGATTGTGAGATACCTTTAAGAGTGCTAATAAAGATTTCTGTACATGTTTGAAAACTAACACATTCCTTAAACTTACTAAGAGTATGTACATTTATCATTGAGCATGAAATTACAAAACTAAGTTACTAATGACTTCAGTGAATCTTATACTGCAATTAGAACAGTTTAGAAATGAAGTCAGCAGGAGAACTACAAAGACTCTGCCCCCAAACACTAATACTGATGCAACACCTGGGCATATCAAATGAAAACAAAACAAAACAAAATGAAACTCATAGACAACAAAATTAGTTGTTTTAAGAAGTTAGATTTCAATGTAACATTTTCAGTAAAATGTAAAGCTTCTAAAAGCATTTATTTATAATTGGAAAAGTCATCAAAAACAGGTCAGTAGCCCTTCATTATAACATGTGATCTCTCTAGAGAAGTCTGCTTTGAATCATTCCTAACACAGAGAATCATGAATTCATTATGTCAATACGCAATGCAAATCTCTCCCAACTCCTCCGAACCCATCCCGCACAGGGTCAGCAGTGATGTTCCTCCAACAAGGGCCTCATCTTTTCTGTAGGCCCAGGTTCTGTGTTCTTAACTGTTCCTGGTTTACTCTCTGTCACTTATTCCCGGGCCTCCCTGCTGCTGGAGACCTCATTGTCACCCCGAGAACTTTTACACTAGTACTTCACCACATCGGGTTCCTCCTACTAAAGCCTGCAAGTCATACCATCAAACATTTCCCTATTCTTAGTCAGCCTTTCACTAGAGTTTTGCAGCTTTTCACTAGAGGAAAACTCTTTATGCATGAATAATTAGTGTTGATAAGTCTCTCAGAGAATCAGAAATCTGTCACCCATTTCATTTCCATTTTCACTTCTACTGGGTAGGAGTAAGAGCCAAATTTAAATGTTTGATTATAGTTTAATTAATACATAGGGCAAGCAGCAGGCCTCCATTTCTATTTCCTAGTTATACTCTTCTACATTAAGATCCTTACTGTGCTGTGCTGCTACTCTTGTGTTTATTTATTTACTTATCTGCTTCATTTGACTGATTTTGTTTCAGTGTCGTGCATGAGACCCAGGGCCTCAAGCAGGCTAAGTATGGACTCTACCACTGAGCCATGTTCCCAGCCCTGGACTTCTAATTTTAAGATTTCTCACATCTTTCTGAAAAGAAGTGGGATGTCTAAAAGAGGATTCAAAAAAATCAGTAACTTTCTTTTTCCTTGAAGCCCAATTTTTAAGGCATCAGAAATGCTATCTTTTCCAGGAAGCAAGGGGGATTCCACCCACTTCCATTCGTTACTTCTCCTTCTGTATGCCCAGCCCTTTGACCAGAGATTTTATATCACTTCAGTTATGCTGCAGCTGCACTATGGTTATTTATATTCCACTCTTGATTACCCATGAGGGGGCTGGGTGAGTTCTTACTCATTTCTTTGCCCTCCCAACCCCTTCACACTCAAAGAGAGGCTTTTCTCCAGTTGGTGTTCAGTAAATGCTTTCCATTCTAAAAATGAAATAAGTACACCTTATTAACAAAGCCTAAATCCTCTCAACAAGCACATTCCAGATTTTAAGAGGTCCACTTAGGCTAAAATATATTAATCTCATCTTTGTACTGTGCAAATATTGATATGGGATCTGCACTGAAGCTACCTGAAAATAAAAAGTTATCATGGAAACAGTGGTCCAGCCATAAGTGAGGCAACCGAAATAGGAACTACTTTTATACTTTTACTGAAAATGATCTCTGCTTGATAAAGTTCATTACCAGAATATGATCTTTAAAAGTGAAATGCGTTCAACTGAACACTTTTTTCATTTTGTAAATAGATTTTTTTCCTTGCTTGAGTTCTCAATAGAGATTACAAAATAGTCTTCCATAACCCTAGAAAAATGTCACTCCATACATAAAGCAGAATTTTCTAATAGATTTCTCCTCTTTAGCATTTTTAAGGCACAGTGGTCCCACAGGATAGCAATCACCCTATACCATGTATCATACTGAGACTGAATTAGCAATGTGCAATCCAATGTGTTCTGAAATGGGTTGAGGTAACACATTAGAGCCAATGACAAAGTTCAGTCCCCATGGGATTCCCTACAGCTACGAAGTCACCATCTTTTCAACATTACCCTACTTATGACTATGGTCATGTTTCAAATGACTCCAGCACCAATCTTTTCTTCACTTACTCGTAACCATATAAAAGATAGTTATGTGCTAGATTTACAGCCCATGTGCTAAACTTTCGCATCATATCAAGTGAAAAAATGTAGAGAATGTTTTGATTTTTTGTGTTTTTACATGAATAACTTATTTGGTCCTGTGATACTGTAGGAGATGTTACCTTAGAGGGAAAGTTTTACTCCACTTTGAAAGATCATGTGCATTGTAGTAGTCATGTCACTAGGATAGATGGAACATTACCACCACTGCAGCCTGCCAGAGAAATGTAAGCAGGGATACTTTTGAACTTTTATCAGCCAAGGGGTTATTTTTCTAAGAATTTTTAACATTTGCTTATTAGTGTCATTGACAATAACAGTGTTGTTTCTGTATTTGCAGAAGTTCAGATACATTATGAACCCTCTACCTCTCAGAAATCCATCCTTTCTTTTCCACCCCTAGGCCCAGGTCCTTAATAAAGATTCCAAGTTGTAGAAAAGCAACTGACCTCAGTGAATTTTTCCACAGGCTTACATTTTTTCTTTATTTTCAAAGTACCCTTTGGGGAGGAGTGAGAAAGATAAACACACTTCGGATAACAAGTGCCATAAGAAAAATATGTTCAGGCAGACTTTTCCCAACTTGTAACTGAAAAAAAAAATTTACATCATCCAAGCATATTATAAGTGCAGAGAGTAAAAGAAAGAAATCCCTAAATAGATTTTTGTTCCACTTTCAAGCTCTGAGGCTAAGGGAACACAAGTGTTTCACTTCAGAAATGAGTAACGAAAGATTTCGGTCCACACACACCTTTCTCTTTTTGGAAAAACTGCACATAAAAGAACATTTTTTGGGCACAGCTGACCTGCAGAGATACGGAGCTAAGCACAGTCATGAATTCACTTACTCTGATATGCACACATGATATGCAATTAAAATCTCCATTCACATTCCTGCCCGGTTGTCAATCATGAGGAAAGCCTTTTTGACAACATTCAGTGAAGCGTACCAACTAACCGCTCTGCAGGAACTTAAACAGTAACAGCTTTTCTTACTAGCACGATTTCTTTTTTTTTTTTTTTAACTAAGATTTTTCTTCAGTTTCTAAGAAATCATTACACTCTGCGTTGTAGGGTTTTTCATTAAAATTGGGAACGTGTCAAAGAGATTTTGTCTGGTAAGCTGTGTGATGTCATACCTAGAAAACAAGATTTGTAAAAATTCTAACCCTTTCAACTATGGGAATCTTTTTAAACTTTTCTTTCTACCTTAGAATAATGAACAATAATTTTGTATAAAGCTGTGAGAAGTGTGTCATTTTAACTCATTCTGGCTTTTCTCACTCCAATTTTAAAACTTTTAAAACATACAGAGAGAGTTTAAACTCATATGAGTTTATCAACCAATGAGAAAGTTACTTTTTAACTATGAGAAGAATACATAGCCTGTAAGAAATACTGCATGCATCAAGTCTTTCAACTTATGAGGCTCTATAGAAAATAATATGTACATAATTTTTTTTCCAGATGAACCCAGAAGGTACTCTCTTCATAACTTAGTTTCTGCTGAACATCTAATCAAAGACCATGCTCTTTCTAATAGCATATTATTGTGCTTTCAAGCCGTAAATCCATAAAGCAGGGCCCAGGAAAATTGAATACAGGATGCTTGCTAATCTGCTGCTGCTGCTGTTTGGAGCAACTAACCTTGGATTACAAAATTGAAACAAGTGAATACTATCAGATATTGAAATATTTGTCTTTTTACTTACCATGCTTTGTAACGGAGATAGCAGACACATCCTGACCATTAACAGTCATGACAAATTGCCTTGCTAATGAATGTTACACACTGAAAATGCCATAACTGATTAAACTACAATTTCCCACTACCAGAGAGGGAGAGAGTTGGGGACTCCAGCAGTGGGTGACTCTGATATTCTGCCAACAGCCCTTCAGGGCACAGTGCGATATTTAGCAAAACACTCTCAATTCCATATGAACATATTCTGAGAGCCTGTGTGTATATACAACAGGTTTTTAAAACATATTAGACAAAACAGCTTAGTTGTAGTTGATGAGCCATGAAAAATAGATGTGCCTTAACTATTTGTATCCTTCCAAAAATGTGTTAAAAATACTCTGATGTGGGTTTTTCCTCTTCTCTTTCCTTCCCTTTCCCCGCCCCCAAAACATTGCGTGTACTTTGCATTTCACATAAAATCTTTCTTTTGTCAGTTCCTTTGTTGGTGCAAAATTGGCAGCAGTTCAAATTCAAAGTACTCCTATTCATTTACTGACCAATGTCATTGTAGTTCACATCAGCCAGAGAGCTAAGCTGTAAAAAACATAAAAGACTTGCTTCACCACTGACGAATAATGTGTACATTTTTACAGAGCTTAAACCTTAATGCTTTCCCTGAAACTAACAATACAGTATATCTTATCATTCCTTTTACACAAGCAGGCAGCTGCTGAAACGCTTGCCACTTCAAAATATCAATTGCTTGCCAGAGTTGTCCTCCACATACCCTGTCAAACTCATGTATATTGTGCAATGAAAATGGTGCAGGGCTGAAAGCTAGAAACTGTGTCAGATTCTGCTGTAAGGGTATGATGTGCAAAGAACAATGTATGACAACCGTAGAGACTACAAACAATGGCACTGGAGCCAGGGACTTCATAGATCACAACTGTGCCTGTACATATTTTATTGTAGGCGTTATATATTTAAAGCATGACAAATGTACCATTGTACATTATGTGCTACACATGCAGAAGCTCCTCTGACCAGCTCGCCTCTTGCATTTCTCTTGATAGGAACATAGTTGAGTTTTATTATTTTTTCTCTTCTTAAAACATTTAAGATTCTCATATTATAGTGGAAACTACACACACACACACACACACACACACACACACACTGTACTCACATTTGAGCATGCACAAGGTTATCAAAATGAGTAACAGAAAACAGAAGACAATAATACAAGATGAGAAAATGAGATCTTGCTCACATAACATTTTGGCCTCTCACTAAGGACACAAAGGCAAGGATTATCTTAGATAAACACTAACTGAGGGTATGAAGACTACACTATCACAATGCCTATAAATTATTGTCTACCTAATTTTAATGCAGTTAAGTACTGGCTTATTGATTTGCATGACTTTTCAGCAAAATAGAAATCCCATGGGAATACGTTCTTTGTGTGCGGAAAATATGGCTTAAGAAGCTTTTATTATTATTGCTTTCCTATGCCAAAAGAACAATTAAGAAAATAATATTTCACTACAGTATTGGGTCTATAAACTAAGGCTGATTAATTTCTCTTTACATTTTAAACATCCCTTCCCATTTCCTAATTCCCTCTGTACTTGAAATGATTACGGTTACTGAAAAGTTGCCTTGCTACTAAACATCTTAAATAACATGTAAAAACTGAAAATAATCTCAACTTTGGTACACACCTCCTTAATTATAAAGGGGATCTGGCCATAATAACGCAATACTAATTCAGTCAATAACTATGGAAGTGGAAACATGTTTATGAGAGAAGATTAGTATGAATATATATTAATCTCTTCTATGACCTAGCTTATGTTACAAAGCCTTTATCACACAAGTAGCTTGAAGTGGAATTAACTGACTGGAGGCTAAGGAAAATGAATAAATATGCTGTTAAGGTGTTAATAAATATTTTGGAAAGAGAATAGGTGGTTTAGGTGCTTAAGGGCGCTGACCTTTGCTGTGTTGATTAGTGGGACAATGATGCATTATTAACACACAGCAGCTGTACCTGAACTGCTGCCATGAATATAATGGCCTTTTATAGCCATCAGGGGAGTGAGGTAGGAGGCCTTTATTAACCACTAGACATGATTAGCACATTATGTGAGCTTTAGTAGGCAAATTATCTCTTATTGAAATATAATGTTGGTTCCTAATTGTAAGCATGATTTTCAAAACTCAGTGAAAAACTCCAATGTTTTACTACCACTCAGCTCATTATTGGCTGGTAATAGATGAAAACATGTTCCACTGTAGGACATACTTCTAGGAGGTGATTCTCCAAAGGCAGACAGTGTCACTGAAGTCTGACTTTCAAATTATCTAGCATTACCAGTCCAGTGATATTAGTGGGCATGCAAACTTTCTCTTCCTAATTAAGTAAAACAGTTAGTGAACTAGAAAATCTACTTTGAGATTTTTCTTCTTCCTTTTTATTTCTTTAAGTAGTTCTTAAAGAGATTAGTTTTGGAGTAAATTTTTGAGAGTTACCTTGAAAAATAACAGCATAATTCACTTCAAAAAGCTTAATTTTGGGAGAGGAAAGATTATCCCATTAGCCTTAGTAACTGAACATAGCTCTGAGAGTCCATTATGAACAATCTTTTATGCCCTAGCAGAAAGTCATTAACATAAAATAAATCATTAGCTTTGATATTAAGCTTCTACTATCTGCAGGTTTCTGTGATTAATGTCCATGACTGCATCTGCCAAACGATAAGATATACTTTTTGTTGAAAGGTTATCCTGCTTCTTCATTATTAACATTTCTCTTTATACGACTGGAACTGGCATTTTAGGCTGAGGGGTATTTACCTGAAAAGCAAGGACTGGCTTTCACAGTGGCAGAAGAAATCAACACATCCAACACATTACTCACCATTATTTTTAAGTTAACCATTTCATTGAGTGTAAGACAAGGAAATCAGACAATGCACAGATACACTTTCAAGGTAACTAGACTTTCTATAGACCCACTTGGCCCATCTGTTAATTAATTGTGCACATTATATTGTGATTCTCTGACTTACACATCAGAGGAAGGTACAGGGAGGTAGGTTTGCTTCCCTGAAGTCAGGAACTAGAAGAGCACACTTCTATATTTAAAAGTTATTTTCAACTTTTATCTTGTTTCATGCAAAACAGGCAACCACCCCGTCAATAGCATGTCTCTCCTTGGTATCTCCTTAGCGTGTGGACTCTGAATGTGGAGAGGGTGGGGGGATTAATATCTAATGGGGGTAGATTAGAGTGTATCTCCATGTGCTCCATTTCCCTCACATTCTCTTTTGACCCTGTGGAAATGTTATCCTTTTCACTTCCTTCCTTTAAGAATCGCTAGTTACTTCTGAGAACACTTTTATTCAACTAGGGCAGCAGAAATAGAAGAAGCTGCAGTATTCTGCTAAGACCTACCTTTCTTTGAATTTTCAAACATATTTTTACCACAAGATTGCAAAATAAGTTAGTTCTGTTAACTCTTTAATTTTCAGAAGACTCCTTTGATACCATGTCCTCCTCCAATTAAGTTTATTCTGCCAGGGAGTTAACCGACACAGTTTAAGGGCACTCAGGCTTTACCTCAAATCGTCAATGGAAAAAGAGTTTTCCCGAAAAGGACCTAGGGTTTTCCTCCAAAAGACCTAATTTTCTAGTCTCATTAGGTTACAGTAAGTTGAATTATACCCCTGGCATTGCAAACAGCATCGATTCCTGGGAAATGTGGTGGTTTCCTAAAAGGAGTGGTCGTTTGGTCCTCCTAGCTGTTGTAATGACTTTCTGTTGCTATTGTAGTGATGGAATCTGTCCCTGAGGGTAAAGTGTATTCATGGCTAGATGGAATGCAAACCATGAGACTCGCATACATTTAAACACATATATACATGTTAATATGTTTCACACATGCATAAGCCCTACAAACCCAATTTCTCTGGCTATGCAACTCTGATAGTAGCTTCCAAGATTTCAACCAAAAGGCATTTCATGTAGAAGTTGATGTCTTCACTACTATGGATGAGATTCAAACAACTTGGAAATCCACCTGGTAACTCAAAATACATTATCTTTTCTTAGCCACTGGTAGAGCTTCTTATCAATTAACCATGGCTTCTATTTAATTAGGAATCCTTTCAAAACAGTTTCACCAAAAGCCATATCTAAGACTAAGAAAAAAACAATAAATACTTGGTGGTCAAAGCAGAGCCATTTAAAATCCCTTCGTGAAAAGCGGACAAAGAAAAAAACATGAATAGTACTATTGGCTTTATGGTCTTTGGTACTGTAAGTATATATTAATGATATCTTTTTCATTAATAGAATGGAAATCTGAAGTTAAAGATTAACCTCACCCTTTTTGATCAAGTGGGATGAGTTTGCTATCATTCTAAAAAAGTTTGTTGTGTGTGATTTGAGTTGAATATAAAATGTACCAATAAAGAATTCAATTGAAAAAAAAAAGTTTGGGAAACCATAGCTGCCTCCTACCATGAAAAAGAAAGCATTTCTTTCTGGCATGACACTCTCTCTGTGTTTTTTGCTATACCACCAACATCCAGGCACCAAAAGTATGATGTCCTCATTTTCAAAACAAGCCCTATAGGGAGAAACATGCTATAAAGTAGAAAAAAAACTCATTCAGGTTAATGTGAATTCCATGTCTCCAAGTAGTATAGAAGAATTGTGATAATTAACAGTCTGCTGGCATTTCCATTACAAACCACATTTCTAAGCAGTTTGTAACTCCACTGTTTTTAATGAGAAATTGCTCTTCAGGATAGAACTTGGCATAGAAGCTATAAAACAATAATTCTCAGATTCATTAGGGCAGATGTAAGCTCTATCATTTTGGCACTCTGGGTTCCTAGTGGAGAGTCCACTGAACACAAATCACTATCAACAAACGGACCACAGGGACTAACTCTAAAAAGTGTAACTACATAGAAGAAGACCAACTGAAAACACATTAATAACTCCAAAGTGGAAATAAATGAAAGAAAATGGTATCCTTAAAGTTGATAAAATTAGTATCTCATATAAACATTCAGTCAAATAAAAGAGCATTTGTGCATTTTATGCTTCAGATGGATGCTTCTTCAGGTAAGAACTGTGATTAGGACTGTCAGAACCTTGGTACTTAATAATTATGATGTGCTTCAGTCTTCTTTTCCCCTAAAAGTATACGTTTAAGATTTGTGCACTTGCACGAATGCAGTATGAATTTTATTCTAAATCAAGTGTGTGATATCATTACTAGCATTTAATCAATTAGTAATAATTACACTTCACTTTTATTAAGACAAGAAATAAACATGGTACTTTATGATTTCTGAGATATTTAAAAATTCACATTCACATAGCTAAAATGCAGAGTGATAAGAGATCTAAATTTGAAGAGTTCAGTGAATTCTACATACCCAATTCTTCCTGTTTAATTATCTTTGTATTTTCTGATGCGAACATGTGGGCTGGTAGTCTGTTCTCTGTAAGTGTAACCCACCAATACTGTATGTCAATTACTGACCAGGGTTGTATTGTTTTCAGGTCCACAGTTTTCCTACTGAAGCCCACTTCATGGTAGTCATCTCCAAACTCTCATGGCATTGCATGGTGTGGACCACGCAGTGCAGGGGTCTATCATAACTTAGAAATACCAGCCATAGTTTCTCTTCCTCGCAGTGCCATCGCCAAGTCTTTTCAGCCTATTATTGGATGAGTTGCTGTCACTCACTCATATGGCAGATGGGGAAGGAGAACAGTATAATCCAGGATTTTCAAAAGTGGATATAGGTCTGGGGGCTGATGTATTTCAATTAACCAGAATATAGAGCTGGGTTCCTGGCGGAGAGCAGATACACTGACACGATTATGATAATGATGATAGTAAACAGGAAAAGGAGCAGGACTGGCAAGGCAACTGCAGTGGTAAATTATAAGCCTGAGAAGGGGAAGGCGAGTTCAGATTAGAAACTGAACTCTTGGGTGAAAAGACTGGAGGGGAGAATAGCAAGGTGAAGGCTGCAGGGAATAGAAAAGTTTTGGGAAGTGTTGTGGGGCAGGAGGTGAAAGTCAAGCACCCAGCAGACCAGTCGCCACTACTTGAAAATGTGTCCAAGATCTTTTCCACTTTCTAGTACCCTAGCAAAAAGGTTTGGAAGTCTTAAACCATCCTTCATAAACAGCTAGATTCCCCACCTTAGCTTTCTAAGCTTTTCCTCCTTGAATTGAGCCCCTCCTATATAGACACATATGCACAGACATGCGTGGGCACATACACACGTGCACACACACACACGCGCGCGCGCACATGCACACATAAATGCAGGCAGTATTACCACTAGTCATAGCCTGTACATTAACAGCAGCCCTGAAACCTAGTTTGCTGTGTACGAAGTCACTGTTACAGTTGGGAATCTGTAGTCTTCAGTTCTTACTCCCTTTGCAATCACATCATTTCAAAAACTAAAGCTAAAACAAAACAAAACAAAACAAAAAAACACTACACATTATGCCTTCAACTAGATATATAAATATTACTTTAGTTTTTCTATGTAAGTAAAATATCAAAATTTCTCTCAATATTACTACTCAATATCGTTTAGAAGGTATGGTAAATTTTGAGTACACTAAAACACATATGCTATTTTTAAAATCACGTCAGATACCTGCAAAGTTCATAACTGTACATTTTTTGTATAGATCCTGTAACTAAAGTTTGTGACACTGAATTATCCACATGAGGTTTTTGCATTTGACGTAGAGGCAAAACTATATGAGTTCTTGGTTTATGTTCTTTCTTGCCTAATTTAAAACATATTTAGAGACCTCAAAATTTGTAGCAGGTGCCAGCTAATAAAATGCTTAAGGAATTATAATTATACAAATGAAGTATGAAGTATCAACTATGAATTTCTCCAAATCCTAGAAGTTATAAAGTTGGACAGAGAACTAACCAAGCATAATGCTCTAAATTGCCTATAACCTTCCCCTACCTCCTGTCTTCCTCCTTCTTTTATCTTCCTCCCTTTTCTTACATTAATTAATCAAACAGGAAAGATAAATTTCTTAATGTGGTTGCAAATCCTGTATTTTACACCTATGTTTTACCATCTTGAAGTATATCATATAATACGCTATGAACAGAAAAATAAGGTAAAAAATTTTGCAGACTGTAATCAACCTTGTTTTTTTTCACAAGTTATCACATGCCTAATGTTTGCCCTGATTATTTCCAAGCACAGTTCATCTCAGATGTGCCTTCCTCTTTTGCACCACATAGGGAAGCCCAATATTCCAATTGCCCATTATTCTCTACTTTGTGTAGAACTTGTATTAAACATGGGCTTGTGTTTTGGACTTCCTTGTTTCTAAATCCCCCAAAGAAAGATTCAAGACTTGATTCCACAAAAGCAGCCACTGAGAACAGTAAAGCCCATTATTTCTCCTCCCACTGCTGGCCAAGGTCAGCTCCCTGTCATTAGCCATGGCATAACATAATTGTATTACTAGTCCTCATGTGGGCAGATAGTAAGCAATAACTGCACACATCACATCATTGTAAAAATGAAAAAGTGCCACATTTTTTTATCCTATTTTAGCATAAGTCCAGTGAAAACAATCTTTAGAAATGACGTTGCACTACAGAACAGAAAGGAGCTGTTATTACTCTGGAGATATATATTTAAACTGTGGATTTCACATCTTCATGTAGAAAAAAATAGGACTATATTTTACTACCAAACTCCAATTGTGAGGGCATTGAATCCAATTTCTTTTGGTAGCTTCCAGTTCAATTAAGTGATACAATGTTACTTAAAACAGTCTAATTAGATGTGACTCCACTCTGGTACCCATCTTTCAGTGTCTGTGATATAACTATGCTTTCAAGTTGCAAGGAGTGAATACAGCTCCCTCCAGCCTACACGTCCGGCCTGTCTCTGAGCCTCACTGCTGTTCAAAGACTGACCTATATACAGTACCGTGCCAGCGGTTCTGGCTACTTGTGTAACTAACACACTTGCCATCGCCAGCATCACTTGCAGTGTTATGGCTGCGGGGAGATGAAAGCCAGTTTGCATAGTGGTGTGCTTATAACGTAATGTGGTCTTACAATACAGCACAGTTGTTTCCGAATCTGCCTGCTGGAGAGTTTATTAACTGCAAAATGTAAGTGGTGATTTGGCAACCTATGGAGAGCAGCCCTGGAAAGTGTCAGCATAGTAAAACAATTGCATTTGAGTTTAGAAAGCTTCAGGAAGAGGATATTCATTTTCCCCATTAGGGTCCCTACTGACATTGAAAAAATGCCACTGGAGAAACTGCAGTTACCATTTCAGGACACTGAAGCTCAGAGAGATACTGGTTCCTCTGGGGTTTAGGGCAGCAACTTTAAAGGGTGAACCGATGACAGGTTTAAAATAATGAGGATTAGTAATTTATGATCTTATCACCCTATTAAAACAACCCGATAAAGTGACTTGTTTACAATAAACTACATATTCCTTGCATCTCGGAGGAAGACAAGGTTTACTTCGCAGTCCTATCTCTACTGGGATGTCAGATCTAACTTGTCTTGTAATAAACATAGCTCAAGATTTCTTTCTTTATCTCTTCCAAACTTCTTTCTTCCATATTTCTGCAAATCCATGTCAGTCATCCCGAAAATGAACACTACCTTACTGAATTTTAAGCAACTCAAATAGTGGAGCTGGACAAAAATTATAAACCGATGCTAATCACAAGAGAGTACAATGCTCAAGTGCCTGAGCTTTGTGGGGCCTTGAGACCTACTCAGTACATTTAATACAATGAGGGATCAGTGACAAATATATTTGATGGACTGTTACACAGAGATGGGCAGGAGCAGGCGTCCCTGGAGAAACATTTCCATGAAGTCTTTTCCTGCTATTAGAAACATGTCTTATGACTTTGCATTTTTAAAAATCCATTATTCCATGGGTAAGTTAAATAGAAGACTTGCAACTAGTCTATAGAAAGGGTGGCTAATTTGCATTTAAAAAGAACAGTTTGCTTCTGATACACAGGGTGACTTAAAAGGAACTTCAATGAGCGGGTAAAGAAATACTGAAGACTTTCAAAATTAATTTGTTCAATTCACAGCATAACCCACTAAAATTATTTAAAGCATTTAATTGGAAATGATTTAATATATTGAAGTAATTCCTGATTGTCCAAAGCATTTCACTTTTAAATTTAATCTGACCTTACAATGGTAAGAATGGCGAGTGAAATGAGTATCCAAGTCATTACCTTCTTTTTGAAGCCTAAAATCAATGATAATTTAATAAGATTTGTCCAGTTTCATTGCCAAAATGGTTGTGATCTCCTGTTTGCAGCAACTGTTGTGGAATATGTCTTTAATCACCAAGAGAGAGCTGCCACTTTGTTATTCTTTATTAGCAGCGTTCTTGGTATAAGCAAGATAAAAGACAACACACATAATACTTGTATTTAAAGGCAAAACAGATTTCAGCCTAAAAGAACTGTTAACACCAAACAATGAAACTTCATCACAAAAACTTCTCTGCTTCTGCCAAAGTTCCCAACACCTTTCAGCTTGGCTTCGCTGAGGGCTCCCAGAGTCAGAGGCTTTCCGTCCTGCCCAGGATAGACGGCCCTCTTTTCTAACTCGCCTGAACACCAAAGGGACCCAGCACGGCCTTGAAGCGAGGCTCACACTGTACACAGCTCCGAGGAGCTTCTCCACGAAGTGAGGTCTGCAGCTCACTTCACTCACAACCATGTGTCTGGGTGTATGCGCGAGTGTCCCAAACGATCAAGACTCGGACTTCGAGTCGTTTGCGTGGAGGGGAGACCAGGAGCCGGGATGCAGCCTGCTAAACACCTCAGTAACACGTTACAAAGCTCTTTGGTGATGACTCGTCACCAAGCAAATGGGAGTTTTGATGATGTTTCCCGTGGAATTCACCAAGGGGTCGATGTGCTGGTGCCTGTGGGAATTGTGAGAATCAAGCGGGCGGGATTATCACCAACCCACTGCGGGGTGTCTAAAAAGCCCACCTCGCGTTTTAGAGAACTGAAATCTCCCAGGCAGCCTTCTTCGCGAGGGTTTGCTAGACACGTCCAACAAGCCCGGGGCAGCACAGCGGGGCCCTGCTCTCTTCTCAGGGACCCAATCCCTCCTAGTTGCTCCTCTCTTAGCTTCCAGAAGCCCAGAGAGCAACCCTTTCCCTAAGAAGCCCTGACCTATCTCCGGAGCACCCCCAGCCGGGCCCCCACTACAAGTCCCAGCCTCACTCTGGCCCCCAATGCATTAGCACAGGGGTCACAGGGCTGGGAGTACAGCCCAGTCAGGGGCCCAACTTGAGCCAGGTGCTGGGTGCAGGAGCGTTGGACTTGAACACGACACTCCCGTCCAGCTTCCAACAAACTTGGCAACTTCCACGCTCCCCCCCCGCCCCCCAAAACGGAAGCTGTCCACCAAATTATGATTCGGTTCGCTCTCTGCGCCCTGGCCTGCACTTGAGATTCGATTGCCCGATTTTGATTGGTAAACCAAGAGTTGTGGAACAATTTTCACGGGGCTGGGGGGCGGGAGCACCTCCCGGGCTCCTGTACCCCGACTCCCGGCTGCTCCTCAGGCAGCTAATCCTGGGGGGGAAGCGAAGCTGCGAGCCGCTGCTGCCCAAGAAAGGGAGGGAGGAGAAGGAACTGGGAAATACACTCAATTCCCTTTGCCTCAGTCCGTTCCGGACCCCAGACACACCCCCAAAGTATTCCACGGGTTTTCCTCTAAATTTTTTAACGCCCCCGGCAAACCTAGGCAGAGATCCTTAGTCTCGAGCAGCAGGAAGGAAAGAATCCGAGCAAATCGTGTCACTTTCCGCACAATCGCGACGTACGGCCAGCCCCCCGAGCTGCTCCACAATACCTACTGCCCCGGCGCGCGGCGGGCTGCAGCGGGCGGCGAGCCCAGCGCGCCCGGGACCGGCCTCCGCCGAGCCGGCCGCCCCGCCAAGCTGGCCCCGCGCCGCCGCCCCCTCCCGGGACCACGCAGCGAGAACACGGTGGAAACAAAAGCCGAGCGTTCACCTTGTTGCAATAGTAGGGGTCCAGGCAGGGAGAAGGTCCCAGACAGGGCGCGTCGGGCGCGGCGGCGGGCTGGGCTGGAGGTGGATAAAATCTTACGTCCATTTCACTCTCACATCAAGCAACTCCTTTTCTATTCCCTTATTTTTTTTTCTTTGAAAAAGAAAAAAAAAAGAATAAAGAAAAAAAGTCTGCAGCAAAACAAGCTTAGACGGAACGGAGAGAGGTGTCTAGGCTCAGGAGTGAAAGAAACACCTTCTTCCCCTCACATCCGTTTGTGGTTTGTTTAAGAAGAAGAGGAGAAAAAAAGAGAGAGAGAGAGAGAAAAGAAAAAACAGAGAGGAGGAAAGCGCTCAACTCCCCGAGCCGCGGCGCGCACCCGTCGGCGCCGAGCGCGCAGCCCGCTCCGCCGCCCTCCGCCCGCCGCCGCCTCTCGGCCGCCGCCGCCGCCGCCGGGCAGGTAACTTCACGCGCGCATTGTCCCCCCCGCCGGCCGTCCCCGCCTCCCGCGCCCCTCGCCGGCCGGCGCGCGCGGCTCCGGGAAGGGCGCTGCTCGGGGACCCGGACTTGCTCTGCTTTAGTTTATTTCCCCACCTCGGAGCCCGGGACCGGGGAGGGGACGCGGCGGGGACCGGACGGGAGGGGCCCGCGCCCCGGGCCGGGCCGGGCCGGGCCGGGCGGGGTGGGGGCTCCGCGGGCCGGCGTTCGGCCTCGGGCTGCCGCTGGGCCCCGAGGCTGGAGCGGGGCGGAGCGGGGCGGAGCGGGAAAGTGCGGCGGGCCGGGCCGGCGAGGAGACCGGACCCGGAGGGCCGCGCCGCCTTGCCGCTCTCCCCGGCCGGGAGTCACACAAAGGGGCCGGCGGCCGGAGCCCCGCGGCCCGGGCACCGCGGGGCGAGCAGCGAGGGGGCGCTGTGGCGCCTGCCCCGCACCGGCACCCCGCCCGCCCGGCCGGCCGGCCCCGCCCCGCCCCCACCCCGGCCCGGCCCCGGGTCCCCTCCGCCGGGTCCCCGCCGCCCGCGCCCTGCACGCCTCGCGTGGGGGAGGTGAACGCTCCGTGCGGCGCGACCCCTCCGAGCGCCGGAGTGAGCAGCGTCCGAGGGACCCGGGCGCGGACAGCGGCTCCCCGTCTCCAGCTCCCGGCGCAGCCCGCACAGCCCTGTCCCTAGGGCCCCGCGGGAGGGTGTGGAAGGCGACGGCCACCTCGGGGACTCCCGGAGACTGTGGGGGTGAAGCGGGGAGTAAATGGGAGACAGTTATCACGCTCGGGCGGAGGGGACACCGGGGCCTCCTAGTCGCCCCCCTCTTTACAGCTGCACGCCAGCAGTGCTCTGGCTGTCCGAGGAAGAGCTGGAGTGAACCGAGGTTGGCGGTGGGTTCGCTCACCACCGCTAGTTTCTGCCCATTTGCTCCCCCTAACCTGCAGACCCGCAGACTCTCAACTTCATTTATATTCACGGTTGGGACAGACAGCTGAGGCGCCTTGGCCACTGTAGCAGCAGACCCCCGGCCCCCGGGACCCACCCTGCTCTTTCCAGGGAGAAGTCCAAGTGGGAGTGGGAGATGTTTACCTTCTCAGGAGTGAGAAGAGCCCAGGACCCGGGGAAGGATCCAGGAAGTTCCTAATTCCCACGTGTTTCTGGTCCCAAGGAAGGCACAGACCATCGTGGTAGTCCACGAGCCCTCCCGGTACAGGGTGACTGGCAGCTGCTTGGGGCCTCTTTCCCCAGCTCTGTCTCCTCCCCGCAGTAAGAGGACCAGTCAAGTATCAGCAGCGATGCGGCAGAGACAGGGTGACAAATACTACAGTTAACATTTTGGGGCCTCTTCTCCAGGCAGCATTCCGTGGGAAACCTCCTCTATATTGCTTTGCAACTCGTACGTCTTTTGACCTTGAGCCATTATCTTTCTACCAGGCATCATTTCTATAAGTAGCAAAATATTCTACTTGCTCCTTACCTTCAAGTGTAGCAACGATAGGAAGAGAGTTGGGAGGAAGGCAAACAAAAAAGAACTCTACACATTGAGAAATCCTTGGAAACGTAAAATAAAGGCATAGAATATGCGATCTTCCTCCTAATAAAACTTTCTATAATAAAACGTGTGTGAAATTTTGTGGTTAATAATATCAGCTTTCAAAATTCAATTGTAGGTACTAAAATGTGTCTATGTGTCTATCTAAATTTAAGACGGTAATAAAAAACCTTTTAGGTTTAAAGAATATTTATCTTAAGTTTAAATTTCTTCTACCCAACAGTCATTACCAATGTTATTTAGTTTGAAAATTTGATTTTTAAAACCTTTGGACCTATAATTGATTTGTTTGACGACCTTGTGAACACAAGGAAGATGAAATACATGGTTCAGGATTGGAATAATATGGATGTCAACCTCTTGACACGTAGAAGATAATGCTATATCCTCCTTGGCACATTACCCCTACAAGTTACTTCCACCTTGATGGAAAAATCCCATGCGTGGGACCTCTACATGCCTCCACTTCCTCATGTTAGGCCTGTTTTTAAATTGTGACATAGGAAGTGTAAGCGGTATGTTAGAGTTTCACAAGGGAGGGATAGGAGCTGTTGGGGAAAGAAAAAGAAGAAAGATCTTCACTGCAGTCAATCACTGTGGCAACAGAAGTGGATGACCCCCATCATCCGTCCATCTCCCGAAAATACACTCTCTGGTCCCAAGCCTGTCATATGTAACCATACCACCAAGTAGATCTTAATTTAAAAGTAGAGATGTTCTATTAATTTTCAATTTGTAAGATGTTCAACTTCATATCATGACTAAGTGTACTCATTTGTTCACTCTTTTATTCATTTGTAGTTTATTCAGTGAAAAGAGATAAAAAAAAACTATGAAAGTAAACTGCTGTGTATGAATTTGAAATAGAGAAACAAATTCTTTAAAATGGTTCCTGCTCCAGATGAGTTTATGGCTTTCTACAGAAATCATGTCCAACCTTGTTTGGTTTGTAGAATCATTTTAGCAGTTTTTCAAAATACTCATACCTGGACCCCCTCCTCCCTGGGATCTGATTTTACTCATTTGGGTGAAGACTTGGCATAATACTTCATAAAAGATCTCCAATGGGTTTTATTTTCAGGAAAGATGTGGGCCACTAACCAATAAGAACAAGGGAAATGTTCAAAGATGAATTTTTCTTAAATACACTGCTCTGTCATTTTGTGCTGGTCCTCACAAGGTCACGTTGAGAATTACCCCAACTAAGATACCCTCATTTCCTTCCCCTTTTAGAGATGGAATTTAGCAGTTTACTTGGTTTTGCAAAATAAGCATGCATAAATTGCTTTATACACCCACTTTATGATGTAAAATAAATATTCATCTGAACTAGAAAGTTCATACATTTTAACGAGCAGAAAATATGTCCTTGAAAGCATTATCTCCTTACTAATATTGATGCAATAGTATCAAAACTTACAATTCATGAGTTGCCTACAGATCTGGCCCTATAATCAGATCGAATTTACCCTTCATTTCATTGTCCCATATAACTTTTTAAATCATGTTAGAAAGTCTAACCGATAATTACAAAGCATGCCCAACATTGGATTTCACTGACTCAGCACCACCTATGTTTGTTTTAATTTTAGTTTCATATATTGTGTTTTCAAATTTGCAGTTGTTTTCAATAACCACATTTCATGTTACTGATTAGATTATACAGTTAAGTCCTAGATCTTGTAGTACTGTCTCCAAATCACACACACAGAACATGTTACTTTGGGGACAATATCTCCGAGACAGCTAATCCCCTCTGTAATTTATAAGAGTTCTGTAAAAATCATTCAACAGAAAATGGCACTTCCCATCTGGTGTTTTGCGTAACATTTTGGAGTTAGTTTGTCTTCAAGGGTGGAAGCCCTCTGTACATCAACTGTAAGAAGGAAACATCATATGTATGGAGAGACCAGTTGTGAAGTACTTATTACAAATAAAAGCATGCTGTGTTGAAAAACTCAATTAAGATTAGTTCCCATGGTGGCCTCTTCTGACTTATGACAATATTTCAGTGATAGCTCATGTCACAAGTTCCCATCAGAAGAAGAAGCCTCATTCTTGTGGGTTGTGGTGGAGCACGATTGTAACTGAGCACTTTGTAGGCCGAGGTAGCAGTAGTTTCAGCATGGCTCAGGCCAGCGTGGCTACACAATGAGTTCAAGGTCAGCCTGAAATATAGAGTGAGACCCTGTCCAACTAAATAGAAGAACAAGCATCATTCTTATAAAATTCCATTCCTTTGGCACTTCATAAAGGCCAAGAAACCTGGATGATGAGATCTTGCTAGGTGTTTGTATTATGTGTATTCAGACTTACCTTCCCATTCAGGTTGTGAGGGAAGTAGCTTGGTTTGGTTCCTTGAAACTACATAATTTAAAGATTCAAATAAAACACATCATTAAGGGTTTTGATGGGAAATGTTCACATTTTCTGAATTTACCAGTTACAGCCTACTGTTGTAACATTTTCAAAAGTATTTAACATTTTCAAAAGTAATTTAAATGTAAAATAGAATGATACACAGTAAGTAATACCCTGCAATGGAAGAACATAGAACATTGATGTTTATTTCCTGGGGAGACTAGTGAGAAATGACTAGATTGTAAGTTTTTCAACCAGAAAATAAAGGACTTCAAAATGATGAGGAAAGTTTGGAGGAAATGACACTGGGCCCACAGATACCTCACATGGTACTAAATGACTCATAAAATGCAGTATTTTTACATAATATGGGAAGTGTGCCATACTTGTACATCTCACTATTGAGTGTGGTACAGTACTTTGATCTGCAACAATATACAACATTTGTGGTATAATAGCTGTAATAGGACTATTCAGCTATTTTACACTGCAATAATCCAGTCCTCTCTCATCAGGATAAACTGTGAGGACAAATCCTTTCAAAATCAGAATTAGTTCCTTGTAGAAGAGTGAGGCTACAATTATCCCTTAAATAGGAGCAGCTGCAACATAGTATTGGCCTGGAGAGTGGCGGCAAAATGTTTTTCCAATGCAATTAAATGGATTTTTTTAAATGAAAACTAATATTCTATAAAAAGTCAATTGGAAGGTGAGTAGGTGTGGAATTGCTGGGATGAAAGGAACAGTCATTTTCCTTACCTGAGTTAATATTTCTGCCTGAGTAAATGCTATTTTGGTAAAAATGGATAATCAAGGCTCATATTTTTCCATGAAGTGGAGCCCAAAATGGAACCAGAGTAATACAAAGGAAAGACAATTTTGGTTTATTTGTACATTCTACATCTTATCTGGAAATGTATTCAGAGCCGTGTTTTGTTATTGATGTTTTTCAAAAAGCTATGATGAGTCAACAGCAATATTTCAATTTAACAGGAAAGGCATTAGTTGGATAGAAAAATAGAAAGATACTTATGCTTGTCAGTGTCTACATCCAGAAGGAGGATGAACAATAGGATCTTAGGGGCATTTTTCTCCACTAAGATGATTAAAGGATGGGAAAATAAGATCTTTAAGAAAGATTAAAGGACATATCTAAAGAGGGTACTACTGAGACAATGTAATTCTTCAGATCAGGCAGATATAACTTGGCCAGTGGGATGTGAGTAGGAAAGCCTGGAGACTCCTGTCACATCTGAAAAATTTCTTCTCAATGTGATCTGGAAAAAAATGAATACAGAGGAGCTGGGCTTTCCACAGGACTGATTTAAAATCTTCACAACCAAAGGAAGTTTGTGAGGTCACCTGTGCACCTATTGACACTCTTCTTGAAAAATGTCTTCCTTATAGCAGGTCGAAGGAAAGTGAGTTTGAAGTAAACTTAAATCATTCAACAGGCTCCTCTGCTCTTGGATGACAGACAGTGAAGTTCATCTGGACAATATGCCAAAGAATGTTTTGTAGTTCTTTGAAGTCTAAAAGTGCTTTCTTTCATATTAGGTCTTATGCCTAAATATTATCTAGGACTTTGGTTACCCTGACTGTAACACACACACACACACACACACACACACACACACACACACACAGATTTTGCAAGCAAAATTTAAGATGTGACATACCGTAAGAAATTAAAATAGTGCATTTCTAACTGTTCCTGTTGTGAAGGATACCATGATAGGAATGACATTTTAGGATGATCTCGATGACCAAGATGAAAGAGAAATCCTCCAGCCCTGCTACAGCCCATGTTACTGTGTGGCCTTCTATCCACTAACTCAAAGCACATCAGACTCTGATTTGCTCTCCTCTCTTGAAGTTTTCCAGGCCTCACTAGGTAACATAATGCTTCACATAATGCTTGGCCCTCCTCTTTCTACTTCTAATCTCCCTCAAAAACAGTTGCTTCTGTTAAGAAGGTGTAAATGATGTCATGGAAATGGGGCTCTTGCGATGAGATTAGTGCCTTTATATGAACAGCCACCAGGAGCCGTGGTGGCTCATGCCTATAATCCCAGCACTTGGGAAGCAGAGGCAGGAGGATCGGTGAGTTCTAGGCTTGCGTGGGCTACACTGTGAGATCAGGGCCAGCCTGATCTACAAAGTGAAACCCTGTCTCAAGAAACAAAACAAAACAAAGCAACAATAACGGAAACAGCCACCAGGAATTTTGCCATCGATTCTCAATGCATGAAAGGTATTCACCTTCTCCATGACTATACTATAACTTCTCTCCCTTTCCTCCACACGAGCAATGTTTGATACTATTTCTTCCAGATGCACTTCTGTATCTTCCCATCCTGTTATTATGAAGTATATTCAAATAATTCCTTTTCACCCCACTCATCTATGCTTTAACACACAGCACTCTGGTGTTCTGCTCCTGGGTGTTTCCCACGGAATCTGTTCTAAGATTTTCACTGGGCGCTATTTTTTGTACCAGGGATGGAACTCGTGGCCTTGCACTTGTGAGGTGGATGCAGCAACCAGTGAGCTAAATCCCTGACCCTTCACCGAACACTCTTTTTTCCTCACCTTGCTTGGATTTCTTGGAGCTTTACAAATTGTTTCCCCATGAGCATGTAAAGCTTCTGAGGGAAGAGATCCTACTTCACTTGTCTCAGTGGCTAGATACTGGGCAGCACCTATGTGAAGAGACCAGCAGGTGAGGAACGCAGTACCACAGAGCACAGAGAAATGAGAGATGTTCAGCGAGTGCAGTTGGAGATCCCAAAGACATTTATCTCCTCATGCTGTTGACTGGCCATTTAACAGATGCTACTTGAATGTTCATACCATGCTGGACACAGGGATAAACTCCAATTCCATAAATGCTTTTCACCTTCTCTTGTACAGTCACCTGCTGCCAAACCTACTACACCTCATTCTGTGGTCACTGTTAAACCTGGGTACTTTTGGTGTTTTCTGAGCTATACACTCCTGTTTCCAACTGTCTACCAGTGATGGCTGACTGTTTTGCTGCAGGTCCTTAAACTCAGTATTCATGCACACAATTTAAGTAAATGCACATGACTATAAATCATTTCCTCCTACAGTGTATATCTCATTTAAAAGCAGTGTTTGATATCCTGCCATGGCAGTTATTCCTATGCTGTCTGAACTCTCTCTGGACAGTTGCTAGCATCCCATTGGGTGTCTTCCCAGGCAATTCAGAGTATACTCACTAGGCTATGCAATTTTAGACACCTGGAGCACACCAGTACTTTTTTTTTTTTTTGAGGCAAGTGCTGGAACCAGTGAGCTAAAACCTTAGCCCCACCCCAGTACTTTGATCAGACACCACCAACAGGATCCTAATCACCAAATACTCCAAGAACTTTCTCACCACCCTGTGCTCAGACATCGACTCATTACCTGCAGGTCCAGAGCAAATATCATATGTATCACTGTAGCACAGCCCTGTGAATCTCTTCTCTCCACACATACAGTGCGTTTCCTTCACACTGTGCTGTGTAATGATTTGGTTATAAACTCTTCTTTTTCCATTTAAGATTGTATCAGAAACATCTTTGTTCCGCCAATATCTGGAATAGAAACAAGTAGCAAACAAAGTATTTTCAAAAGGAAAATTTTCTCTGATATTGATGTGTCTTGCTTCTGTTAGGTGTTTTTTGGGACTAGTGTCATATATTTTATGCTCAACAGAGTGGTGTAAAAAAGATTTAGCCACTTCCTTAGCAGTGGTTTATCTCATCCTTAGAGAAAACCAGAATGAGTTTTTTAATAAAATGATTGAAAAGGTACACTGAATCTCCAATTTAATTATTTCAATTCCTGCAAAAAAAGGTCTTTTAGAAAGACTGCTGCTTGGTAAAGTGTGATAAAGTTCCAATACATTCTTAAAAATTGTAAATTAATTTATAAATTTCCATTCAAAGTTTAAACTGCTATTTTCACATATGAAAACTCATAAAAATTTCTTCCTATTGATTTAGTATCTTCCATCTAGAGTTTAAACTATATTTAATTTCTTCCTAGAAGCTTCCAGAGGCACTTGAAACATATAAGGGAACAGTGTCTGATTTTATGGCCTTGGAATTAGGTATGAACTGCAGACCCAGCTTGTCAAATTCTTTGATTTCCAATCTTATATTTCTCTAAATTTTTGTGTTTCTACAGGAGTGGCCAATGCATATTCTTTTTTTTTTTTTTTTTAGACTGGGTCTCGCTTTGTAGTTCAGGCTGGCCCTGAGCTCACTATGTCGCCCAGGCAAGCCTCGAACTCAGCAATCCTCCTGTCTCTGCCTCCTGAGTGCTGAGATTATAGGCGTGAGCCACCACGCCCGACAAGTGCATATTCTTTTAACATGCACTGGCTTTCTTATGGCTTCTGTTGTTCACAGGCTGTGTCCTGAGTGCCCTCCTTCCACATCCTCTATCATTATTTTCTTCCCCATTTCTCCTCTCAATGGCATTGCCTTCTGAAAGTTTCTAGTTTCTCCAAGGGACCCTGAGCTTTCTGCCTACTCTCTCTCTCCTTAATGTACTTATTGGTGACATTTTTGTGGTACTTCTGTTTTTCACCTTGCAGTACAGTTAAATGTGTTCTATCTTATCTTAGCTAGTTAAAAATCTGGGGGAAAGTGTGGTTGGTTGGTTGGTTGGTTGGTTGGTTGGTTGGTTGGTTGGTTTCTTTCTTTCTTTCTTTCTTTCTTTCTTTCTTTCTTTCTTTCTTTCTTTCTTTCTTTCTTTCTTTCTTTCTTTCTTTCTTTCTTTCTTTCTTTTTGTATGCAAGATCAAACTCAAGGCCTTGTGCTTGTATGTCAGGCACAGTGCCACTGAGCTACAACTCTGGCCCCAGCACAATTCCTTGAATGTAGTTCATTCTCAATAATTATTTGTTTAATTGAACTGTTAAAATAAATTCAAATAGGGCCGGAG